>OX459095.1:34350767-34395767 GCA_949775045.1 Metridium senile
GATCACCCCTACGGCTTGGATAAAGGGAGTACCCCCCCCCCCCGACCCCCCCCCCGACCCCCCCCCCCCCCGACCCCCCCCCCCCCCCCCCCCCCCGGGTGTATAATATTAAAATACGAAGAGCAAAGAGCTCTGTTTTGTACCCTAAAGATACCGAGCAATTTCGGAATATTAAAAGATAATAAAATATCTGATTTTCAACACTCAGAGATACGACGAGATACCTGATACTTTTACAAGCTCCCCAGGCAGTGATCCATCACCTTCGACAATGTTATTTCAATACTAGTTATGCAATAGTTTCTAGTGGCATACTGTGGAATATCCCACGAGTCACTTGTATTTTCTAGTATACACACAAGCCTTTAGGCGAGCATGTATGCAAACAAAATGCAAGTGACTAGTGGAATATTCAATGTATGTTTTGAGAAAACATTGTATAACTATTTTATCCCACATCATATAAAATAAAGAGAACTCGCAATGCCTAATGAGAAGACGGCTTTCAAGTATTCAGATTGGCTGTATTTTAGATGATGTGTGATAGATGTTTTTATAACATATCTTCTTACGTTTCAGATGGAGAATAAGAAGAACCTATTAACTATCGTCCTCGTGTTCTCAATCTTAGCAGCAACAAGTAATGCAGGCTGTTCTGATGGTTGTCGGGAAGGCTTCACGAGATGTTGGTTAAACAATTGCAAATTACAAACCAGACGTATGTGTGATGTCTGTGAAATGAAGAAACGTGGATGCATCGCCAAATGTTACCGCACAAGAACACTTGGTGACTTTCTAGACAGACCCTACTAAATAGTAACTGTATATGTAAAGTACAATAGAAAATCTACAAGAAAATAAACCAATAGTTTGATTGTAAATTGTTGTTGTTTGTCAATTGTTTGGAGGCTTAAAGATGACATTGCTGCGTCTTTTCGGATAAGGACGTTAAAACTGAGGTTCCGTCCCTGCACACTACACACACTAACCTGCACCGTAGGGACTTAAAAGAACTACTGAGGACGTAACAAACCCTGGCTGTGACCACCCTCAGTAACTGGCTCATGAGTGTAAGCCGTCAGCGGTCCATACACATGATAATTGCATTGTGACGTATGTGAATATATTAAGCACCACATTACATGCATAGGGGTGCTCGACGGACCTTTTAGGGTCTCGAACTGGCACCGTACCTTTTAGGGTCAGTTTTCAAAAATAAAATTATACATATTGAAAAATGTTTCAATGTGGTCGTACCTTTTAGGGTCTGAAATCAGTATCTGAGTTAATTTATGCGTACCTTTTAACCGTCCGTCGAGCGCCCCTATCCATTTTTAAGGGAGTCCCCCCCCCCCCCCCCCCCCCCCGGGCTCAAGCTTCCTCAGAAAACCTGAAGTATTTATGTGCAAATTTTGAGCGAAAACGAATGCTCGTTCCCAAGGCCCACACAACTTGAGGACTCTTACCAGTCCCTATACTCTTAAAATATGTGACTGTCTGAAATCTTAGTTGGTTCTGAGTTAATACAAAGCTCGTAACCCTTAGAAGCAAATTGCAGTGATTCCTGCTTTCCTAATTGTTTTATTGTAATTCGACATGGGCTGCTAGTGTAGCTATTTTTAACGTTTGGGATACCTGTGCAGCACATATATGCGCTCCTGTTTTTGGTTCTTTTATTTGTCAATCTAACCTAGAATTTATAGTTTATTTGATTAACTGGCTTTTGTCCACTAGAGAAATGTAGTTGACCATGATAGTGAAAAGGAGGGGCCCATGTACGGTACCTTGGGGAACCCCTTTTTGATATCGAGAAATTCTGTTGTCACAGCATCTACCACCACCTCTGTCGTCGGTCACTTAGTGAGCTGTCATGTGACTTTAGCTTGATGCAAACGATGTCATGTCAGACAAGTAATAGTGCCTTTATCACTGGTAGCACAATCGAATGATACGTATGGTCGGATAACTTTAACACACAGAACTACTATTAGAAGTACGCTAGTACCTGTAGTACTTATATAACTACACTATTGGCCTTTTCCAAAACGAGTAAAGGACTGGGTACTTGTTTCCCTAATTAATATAATTAATTAAGACTGTTCGCTGCATGTTAATTAGCAACTGAAATAAACACGCGATGTCACGCTCGTTGTAGTAAACTTTCATTCGGCGGGCGCTACTTTCGTACTTTTATATGGATTTGACTGAAATTTTGCAACATTATTGACTATACATATATAAATTGTGCTGCGTAGATATCACTCATTTTCGTTTGTTCTTTTGTGAGTTATATACGAAATTGTGATCGTAGTTATGAAAGAGTGAAAACGTCAAGCAAAACTTCATTTTAATAAAAAGCTCGATCTCTGCATTGCCTACATATTAACCAGAGCTTTCCGTAGAGAGATTGAATGGAGGTCCAAGGAAACATTCTGCAGTATTAAGATCATAATTTGATTGATGTGCTAAACGGGGAAGTTTATAGCACATTTATTGTTTAAGAAAAAACATTTTACAAAAAAGTTGTTTATCGTTGCTATGAAAACTTTGATTAGCATAATCAAAACATCATTCAAAACTTCCATCCAAGACTGTCATTTGGTATAAAATCCACATTCATGGGGCGAAGGTAAGATCGAATTCAAAAAGGGATGCGTGAGCCATGAAAAACTACTTCGAGACACCTTAAAATATGAATGCAATCTATTTTCGACTCTTGCCACGAATTTGCGAAAATGTCTGGTTTTTTTTAGGGAAATAGGTCGAAAATTGTTAAGACAGATTTGGGAGCCCTTTTTGAATACTGGGATTACTCTAGCTATCTTAAAATGGCGAGGAACAATTCCTGTAGAGAAAGAGAAATTAAAAATCAATGCTAAAGGTTTTGAAATGAACTCTTGCAATAGTTGTAGGATTTTTGTGGGTATCAATTTGCTTTAGATGCATTCACTTTGCTGATCCATTCCTCAATCTTTTGCGAGGAAGTATAGGGAGGAAGTAAAAACTTGTTGTCATCCTATTTGGCAAATCAGTTCTGATGATGTATTAACAGATGTGATTGACTGTGCTAACCTATGTTAGCAAAAAAATTATTAAAAGCATTGGCAATCTGTTTGTATTTTAGAAGTATTTTAAAAGGTAAGCCACTATTTTTGGCTTAATATTTGTTTTATACCTTTCCTCATAATCTTTGTTTTTGTTTTATTTGAGGTAAAATAATTATTATAATAATCTAATTTATTAATTCTTATTAGTTGGTTTAATTTATTTCTGTATAATTTAAATTTACTATGGTAATATAATGATTTGTTTGAATAAACTTGCTATATAGTTTGTTTTTCATTTTAATAGATGTTTCTCTTGTGATCCAGCGTTTTGACATTTGTTTAATATCACTGCATTCCGAGTGGCTCAGTAGTAGAGCCACCGGATAGGATTTACATGCGGGAGGATCAACACTCAGGGTCTTAAAATGATTGATGAGAATGGACCTGACTTTGTTATTTCTATCTGCAAATTGTTAGACTTCGCGTTTTCTCGGATACCGAGAAAATTTGTCACTCATGAAGTGAAAAGCCTACAAGCTAGTAGCGCAGGGGATTATGGGTTACCTATGTATACTTTATTAGAACGCAGGGATTTCATGGCCACATTGCTACATTTGTCAATATGTTATTGAGAAATGTCCGTTCTGACTTATCAAACCACAAGAAAGGCGTTCCGAATGCACATTTTGTTTCTGAACTGATCCATGATCTTTTGCGCCACTAGCTTGTGTGCTTTTCACGGGTGACAAACTTTCTCGGAAAGGGTGTATATTAAAGGACGTTAAATGGTAGGTCCCGTCTCTTCGCTACACTCGCTAACCTGCATGACATGATCTGTGATGTGATGTGATGTGTTGTATTGCGATTTGAAGCAAAGTCTAACAATCTACAAGGATATTTTGTTTTGCCCTCGAAGCTGTACTAGAGGGTTTTTTTTCGCTTTGCACGACATTTCTTTCATGATTTTTTGTTGTGCATGATATTTGTTTTCAAGGTGCCAGCCTAGAATTTGTTTTTGTAAATATCCATTTAATAGTCCGTCCCTTAAGGCCCGGGCAAACGGTTTCAACATTTGCTTCGACATTGGTTCGATTTTGTTGCAATTGAACGATGTTGAACGTAGGGGGATAAACGGTTTCAATGACAATGTAGAAATGGGGTGGCAAACGGCTTCAACATTGACATTCAACAAAATCGAACGAATGTTGAAACAATGTTTAGTAACAAGTAATTACTCAATGTTTTAACCTAGATAGACGAACAATTAGTATAGGAAATCGCACGATTTTGAGCCGTTACAATTCGTAATTAGTAGATACGAGGGATTTTTTTTGGAACGTTTTCCAATTTGATATCTTTCAAAACATCACGAGTATCTAGTAATTACGATTTCTATCAGAAAATCATGCGTTTTTTAATTAGAATATACTGAAAACTTATTGGTACTCTGCAGAGTACAATTTACGATTTCATTGTACTTCTTCTCGTCAGAGAGCAGAATCGAGTAATTTTGTACAGTATAATATATTAAGTATTTAAATAGGTCCACTTGACTTTCCTTGTTTCGAACAAACTGGCTTGGGCCAATATCCTACTTAGAGAAGTTCTCCTTATTTCCTTAAGGGCTCCTTAGTATAGTCTGGGTGTGTAATAGCGAGGTGACTGTAATACTGAATACTCCAGTTTCATGTTTTCTAGCACCGCTGTACAATTTGACAAAAGGCGCATTTGCACAGGGATAATCTCGATTCGGAGTAAATTCAAATGTGCTTTCTATTGTTTAGCGGTAGTATTTTCCCGTGCTTGGCTTGGAATTTGTGAAAACTTTTTTTCAAGAAATCAAGTATTAGCCTGTGCAAATGTACCTTTTCTCAAATAGTACAGCTGTTCTAGATAACATGAAACTAGAGTATTGCCAGTACGCCATTAGATGGCTGTGGCGACTTCACTCAGTTGAAGTGTATCTGATATACCATCGAGATACACCTATTGCAAAAATCGTTGTCGTCGCTAGAGCAACAGGTACAAAGCCAAGGCCGAAATGAATGCTGGTTTTGTGCTGGTAATGTATTGAAATTACACTTGTTATCAACAATATTCATTGTATAACAATAACAAGCTCTTGAACTGATGCTCATATATTGGTTATTAGTTCGAATTATGTTGAAAACAATTCTGATTTCAATACATTTGCAGCACAAAGCCAGCATTCATTTCGGTCTTGGCTTGGTGCTGGTTGCAACGATCTTTGAAATAAGTGTAGATTCATTTGATGGCATGTCTTCGATGACAACACAGCAACCGTTCAAATCCCTTTTTGAACTCATCGTTCATGCCTGCATATAAGAAAGGATTGACTATACTGTTGATATACACAAGCATACTAGTAAATGTCAGGAGCGTACTTAAATTACTGTAATCATTGCCATTTCCAAACTCGATCCACATCCAGACAACTTGATTGGGCAATAGGCTACAGGCATAGAACAAAACAACGGTAACCAACATCTTCACGATACGAGTATTTCGTTCAAGTTTTTTCGCTTCTCTTTGTGTGTTTGGAGACGGCGTTGCGTTGTCATGGCCATTGTTATAGTCCTGTAATAGGGCGCATTCTTTGCGGGTACGACCTGGGGATGACGTCACATTCTCACTAATATCGTCCTTAGAAACGGGGTTTTTATTGGCCCAGCTATATCTAGAGACCTGTATTCCGCTTGCTCTTTTATTGCTTGCTATGCGTTCAGCTTGCTTTTTAAGCTTTAAAGCTACTCTGGTATAAGCTAAAGCGATGATAAGTAGTGGGAGAGAATACGAAAACACGAACAGGAATGCAGTGTACATCTTTCGGTATAGTTCTTGATGCCAGAATTCCGAACATTCCGAGTTGTGTAGCTTTAGCACAGTCATGTAAGGCAGGACAATACACAATGAAAACATCCACGTGATGCACACAACAAGGGCTGTCTGTTTTGGTGTTAATTTGGGTTTCCATGGATGCACAACGGCACGATACCTAATAGAAGAAAAACACAATTTCAGACACTATTTCAATTTTCGCTATAATACACATTTAATCTATCACTGTATATTCTTCTTGTATTAAATAAATATAAATATTATTATCATCATCATCATCATCATCATCATCATCATCATCATCATCATCATCATCATCATCATCATCATCATCATCATCATCAATATTATTATTATTATTATTACAATGATTATACGTTCATTTCAAAAAACGTTGTCCCAGCTAAAGCAACAAGCATCAAGCCAAGGCCGAAATGAATGCTGGTTTTGTGCTGGTAATGTATTGAAATCAGACTTGTTTTCTAAAGTACTAAAATTATGACTAATCAACGTGCGTGTAATTATTGTATTGCTTGTTGCTTACGTCGCAAGAACGTTTTTTGAAACGAGTGTATATATAACCATACATCGCTATAACGAAATAACGATAATGATCGCTATCGTTATTATTATTTCCGTTATTATCATTATTATTGTCATCATTATCCGTACCAAAATAACGATAATGATGACAATAACGATGACATTAGAAATAACGATAACGATAACTGATTACGATAACGACAGAAATAACGATAACGATAATCATAACGATAATGATGACGATAATGATAATGATAACGATAATGATAACGATAATGATAACGATATTGATAACGATAATGATGACAATAATGATAACGATAATGATAATGATAATGATAACGATAATGATAACGATAATGATAACGATAATGATAACGATAATGATAACGATAATGATAATGATGACAATAATGATAACGATAATGATAATGATAACGATAATGATAAAGATAATGATAACGATAATGATAACGATAATGATAACGATAATGATAACGATAATGATAACGATAATGATAAAGATATATAATGATAACGATAATGATAACGATAATGATAACGATAATGATAACGATAATGATAACTATGATGATAATGATAACGATAACGATAATGATAACGATAATGATGACGATAATGATGACGATAATGATGACGATAATGATAACGATGATGATAACGATGATGATAACGATAATGATGACGATAACGATAACGATAATGATGACGATAATGATAACGATAATGATAACGTATATAATTCATCGCTACTGATCGGAGGGTAGCGGCCGCTAGCTCCTTTAATAATATTCACCTTTTATTCACCATATTCACCTTTAACTAATCTGTGTCGTTATGCAAATATTTCTCCGAACGCGAGGTTGTGGAACAGCCGAGTTCAGTGTTGTTGCTCGTAATAGAATAAATTATCAGAAGCGATATGCGATGCTTAGATACACCTAGATTCAAAAAATGTTTTCTCCAAAGTTAGGATAGGACAAGCCGTACAAATTTCACTGATATTTAGATAAAGCCTCGGACTACTGGTATGTGGAATCTAAAAGAAATCTCTGGAGCCGTTTTGAAGAAAACAGGAAAATTGTGATTTATAGAGAAAGTTCACATTTTGCCGTCTCTACCTACCTTTAGCTAAAAAAATATTACTCATTTAATTTCAAAGCTATGAAACTGAAAGTTTGATATATTTATTAAAAATAATTGAGCATTAATATATCGAAAGTTCAAGGCAATCCTATGTATACTATTTATTCTAAGGCTCAATACTTTATATACTTCAGATTTCGGCCTGAATTTTGGACCATGTTAATATCTTTTTTTCTAGCCCAGATTTTCCAACTACATTCACAGGAACTATAGCTTTATATGTGATTATAAGATTCTGAAATTTTGATAACGATTGGACTGTTGAATTTGGAAATAATCGGTAAAAACTAAAAATACCGTCGTTTGAAAATCCACTGTTTCCAAGAAACCACTAAGAAAATTTGCAAATAATGTACATCGCTAAAAGGTAGAATAACCAAATTATATTATATCAAAATTTCAGTTTAATTGGCGCGATACTTTTGCGAAGCGAGCGAGTTAAAAAAATCAAGAAATCTGCTTTGCGAAAGTTTTGATCCACCTTAAGTGGTCACTAGTAAGGTGACGGTCGATGGTGCACTTTACGAGCAGACAGATGGGATCGCTATGGGGTCCCCCCTGGGACCATTATTAGCAAACGCCTTTATGTGTTCCGTCGAGGCAAGCCTTGAAAAGGAGGGTCAACTTCCTGCCTTCTACATGAGATATGTCGATGACACGCTAACCATACTCCCGGACGTTCATTCAGCTACCACCTTGCTACGCACCCTTAACCACGCCCATCCCGCCATTAACTTCACAATGGAAGTCGAGACAGAAGGTATGCTACGTTTCTTGGGTGTTGAATTGCACAACCGAGCGCCTGATATCGAAACTAAGGTTTACGTGAAGCCTACGAACACAGGACTGCTACTCCATCACCAAAGTCACGTTGACGACTTAATTAATAACTTTATTGTCCTTAAGAAATGCTCTAGTAAATTTGACTGCCTGTTGCACGAGATGCTGTACATCAGGGAATTAAAACCTGTCCTGAATGTACAGTCGGATTCCATCCGTGCAAAATTATTTACATAAATTAGTTTCTTTTATAAAATTTTTATTATTTGAGAATGGAGCGTGATGGCTCCGAAACGTCATAAAATTATTTCCTTACTTAGTCTCATTTTTACATCTTTATGTATTTCAAAATCATTACTTATAAGATGACAATAACGATAATGATAACAATAATGTTAACGGTAACGATAGCGATAATGATGATAACGATAGCGATAAGGCAATTACCTGTCGTAGCTGATTGCAGCGAGTGTAGCAGCTGAACACGTTGTCACCAAAGTCATTGAAGGCCAAATCACTTTACATAAAGCTGCACCAAGAACCCACTGGCTACCATGCACCCTTACGACGACATCAAACGGTATGCACACCAACGCTACAGTGATGTCAGCAACAGCCAGGTTCACTATCAAGTAATTCCTTGTACTGCGCATGCTTGGTGTCTTTAGGATGACAAGACATACTAAGATATTACCAACCACACCAACAATGAATATTACAGTGAATAGAACATATTCGACGATCATTAATGCACTCATGGTTGCCATGGTTGTCATGCTTGATGTTGTGTTGGGGAATGTTCCATTTTCCATGACAGACACCGGAGCACCTTTAAAAGAAAATAGAAAAATTCAGTTACAAACAAACAAACAAACAAACAAACAAACAAACAAACAAACAAACAAACAAACAAACAAACAAACAAACAAACAAACAAACAAACAAACAAACAAACAAACCAATATAAATAAAGAAGACCTAAACAAATAAGTAAACGAAATAGATAACAATAATTATAAAAGAATAAAAGAATAAGCGTTACTCGTAAATAGTATTATGGCTAGGGCGTTACAGGTATGGGATCAAAGATACAGCAACTGCTGAAGAACAATGCCAGTAATTAAGGACTATTGTAAGAAATATACAAAGGAATACAAAATTGTATGAATACACCCTTTTCGAGAAACTTTGTCACCTTTGAAGTGAAAAGCCTACAAGCTAGAAGCGCGGGGACTATGGGTAACCTATGTATACTTTATTAGAACGCAGGGATTTTATTTTCACATCGACACACTTGTCAATATGTTATTGAAAAACGACCGTTCTGACTTATTAGACAACAAGAAAGGCGTACCGAATGCATATTTAGTTTCTGAGCTCATCCATGATCCCTTGCGCCACTAGCTTGTGTGCTTTTCACGGGTGACAACCTTTCTCGAAAAGGGTGTATCCGACAAAGGCTTGTAATCAAGCTCTATAGTAATACTATATTGGGAGACAAAAGACGAACCGAACTTTAAACAAATTTACAAATGAAGCTAAAAACCAAAATCAAACCGACGAAAAATATATCGATAAGCAAAACAACATTTTTACAGTAAATAAATAGAACTAGGCGAAAAATGATAGAACTAGGCGAAGAAAGAAGATGTGAAACAATAAAACGAAAAAAAGATGATTTAATAGTACGACCGAGCACATGGCGAGATACAAAGTCAAATAAATAAAAATAAATCAAATTATGAGCCAAGCTGCAAAGATGGTGACATACCGTAAACATTGAGAAACCAAATACGAACCAAAATATCACTTGAGCATACTTAAACGGACAGATCATCAAAGAAACAATGAGATACGTGCAGTGGAATGGAATAAATAGAATAACCTTGAGCTCAAAGCTGACCGAACAGATAAACAGCAAACCAAACAGTACTACAGGGTTAACCAAAGCTTAGGTAGAAACATGGAGTGTGGATGGGAGCTTTTATTTATACTCGCTTTGAAAGGGACTGGCGCAAATAGTAGCTTAGAGGCAACGAAAACATCGATTCTAACGCGACGTTTTCGACGTCAAAACCTTTTACTCTGATGATTGATTAACCGGCAATGTCAAAACACTCGCTGTGTGTGGTGTAAAGGTACCATCCTGTACTCTAATTGCACCCTTAGAAACATCGACTAACGTCGTTGTATGAAAAATGAACAGCCACAGTACATAGTGCCCTTTTTTCTTTAAAAATCACATTTGCCGGGATTCAATAGACCATTTCACAGTTCTCCTCGATCAACCTAAACCTCGATAGCGTGTAATATATATTCTTTAGAATTTGACTACAGCTCACGGTAATTTAGGGAAAGTAAACTTTATCAAACGATTAAGATAGAGTACAAACACTAAAAGTGTGCAATACTTTGTACTATTTACCACTAAATAGTGTTGATTAAACAATAGAGAACAAAAGAATTTGCATAATTTAGCAGTATTTAGTGGTATTTATGTTGCACACTTTTAGTGTTTGTACTCTACTATTCAAGTAGTCAAATAGTCATAAAGAATATATTACACGCTAACGAGGCTGATTAACGAGAACTGTAGAATGGCTGTGTCAAAAAGGGTTGAATACTGAATGGATTGGATTGGTGCATTCCAAGACCGAAATGCATTGTACATCATAATTATGTAATTGATAAAAAACTTCAGTTACAATATATTTTATTTCAGTGGATACTGAGGAGGGGAAGGGAGATGCAGTCTTTCTGTCTTGCCCTTTTTACATTAGGTAACGGACAAATCGTGCCTAAATTTGTTCTTCTAACCTGAATTCAATAAAATCGATCATACGACTTTTTTGTCTCAAATCGACAGACAGACAGACAGACAGACAGATTTATTTGCACCTTTGAATCTAAAGATATTTACAAATATATATATATATATAAATACATATTGAATATTTATTATAAATAGATTGTTAATGTATAAATAGAAAATTACATATGTATACAAGCTATTTACAAAACTAATTTGATAAATAATTAAATAAATAGAAATGTAATAATTATTATATATAAATGTGAATTTTTGTACTATGTATTATTATAAATACTTATTGAATATCAATTATAAATAGATTGTTAATGTATGAATAGAAAATTACATATGTATACAAGCTAATTACAAAACTAATTTGATAAATAATGAAATAAATAGAAATGTAATAATTATTATATATAAATGTGAATTTTTGTACTATATTTTTATGATAAATATATATATATATATACATATATCAGTTCATATCAGTTTGTTTCAATTTAGTTTCAGGTTAGCCTGAGAAATAGGTACAGGATACCTGGAATAACTTAACGTTAATCGAGCCAGGTAGCCTTATAGGCATTTGAGGCATTGTGAGGTCAGACAAAGCATAGTTTAATACTGAAGAAAACAAACAAGCCAAATTAAAGTATGAGATACAAGAAAAACAAGAAAACAAAACGGAAAATGACAAAATCACAACAAACAACACAAACGACAAAGTCAAATAGCAAAAAAGATAATTTCAGGTTAATACATTTACAAGTAAGGGAATAAGTTGATGGAAAAAAAAAAAATTAGTATTTTTCAATCAAAGTAGATATAAATGTAGATTTGAAAATAGCTTTTGATTTTGGTTTCATTGAAGTGTCTATTTCATTCCATACTTTAGGTCCTTGAAAACGGAAAGAAAATTTACCATAATTTGTTCTTACTTTAGGAATACATAAGGATTGTCTTGCTGCGAATCTTGTGTTGTACGAGTGTCGATTTGTAGTTAAATTGAAAAAATTATTGAAAGCAACTGGTAGATTATTTGTGTGAAAGTCATACATTAAAAGAGCAATGTGGAGAGTTACTAAGTCAGGCAATTTAAGAATTCCAAGTTGTTTAAAGAGAGGGCTGCTATGTTCGTCAAAAGCTGAGAATGTTATAATGCGAACAGCTCTTTTTTGTAACAAGAACAAAGGTTTTAAAGTGGTAGTATAAGTATTCCCCCAGACAGAGATTCCATAAGTCAAGTAAGGGTAGATTAAGGAATAATATAGTTGAATTAGTACTTTAGAATTAACATAGTGACGCAGTTTAGATAGAATTCCTATAGTTCTTTTAGTTTTATTCGTAATATATTGGACATGAGCTTTAAAAGTTAAGTGAGAGTCAAGTTTAATACCAAGGTAAGTAACATTGTTTTTACATTCAATAGGTATATGATTTATGTGAAGGTTAGGATGATGAGTAAGTTTTTTTTGCCTTGGATGGAAAATTACAAAATTTGTTTTATCTATGTTTAGTGAAAGTCGATTACTTGAAAGCCATGTATAAATTCTAGCTAAGTGAATATTAACAAATGTTTCTAACTCAATTATACTCTTATGGGCGTAAAATAAATTTGAATCGTCTGCAAATAAATGAAATTCAAACAAGTCAGAGCTGTTTTTAAAGTCGTTTATATATAGAAGAAAAAGTAATGGACCCAGTACACTTCCTTGAGGAACACCACAAATAACATTTTTTTCATCAGATTTAGTGTTACCAATACATACTAGTTGCCGTCTATTGGACAAGTAAGACTTAAACCAATCAAGGGGGAACCCTCTAATTCCATAATGTTCTAGTTTTTTCAAAAGTATGCTGTGATCCACACTATCAAAAGCTTTGCTGAGGTCTAAAAAAATGCCACAGGAATATTTCTTTTCTTCAATTGCTTGTTGGACTTTATCAATTATAAGTAATGTAGCTTGTGAGGTTGAATGTTTGGTTCTAAATCCAAATTGATTATCAAATAATATTTTTTTGTTATCAAGAAAGTTAAATAGTCTTTTGTACATCAGTTTTTCTAACAATCTATTAAAACATGATAATAGTGAGATTGGTCTATAATTGCTAACACAAGTTTGAGAGCCTTTCTTAAAAACGGGTATTACATGAGCAAGTTTGAATTTATCAGGTACAATTCCAGTTGAAAGTGAGCAATTGAAGAGTTTTTGTAAGGGATTACAGAGATAATTTTGTAAAAGTTTTAGTAGCTTAATTGGGATACTAGAGGGGCCTATAGATTTAGATGGGTCTAGCATGCAAATTTCCTTTTTGATTTCATCAGAAGTAACAGGAGAAAGTAGAAAACTGTTTAATTGAGGTGATTCCATGAAATCTAAAGGAGAAATACTAGTGGGTGCAATTGAGCTTGCCATCTTCTCACCAATACCAGAAAAATAATCATTGAATGTATTAGCAATGGTTCCAGCATCTTTGATATCAGAATTATTTACAATTAGTTTTGAAGGTATATTTTTTGTAATTATTTTGTTAGATGTTAGTTCTTTAATTCCTTTCCATATGCTTTTCATGTTGTTTGAGTTATTTGTGAAGTACTTATTATAATATAGTTTTTTACTAGCACATAATAACCTACTTAGATTGTTACGATAACGTTTATACTTAGAACTATCATAAGGAGACTTAGTCTTTAGATATTTCTTAAATAATTTATTCTTCTCTTTTATAGATGTCTTAATACCTTGTGTTATCCAGGGCTTAGAATTAAACTTTATTTCTTTTTTTGAAAGTTTCTTGATAGGCACATGTTTATCAATTACCTCAGTAATTTTAGCAAAAAATGAATCAAAAATAGCATTGGCATCATTATCATTGTTGGGCAGAACTTCAGCCCAGTTTATTTCTTTTACCTCACTAGTTAGAGCAGATTCATCAAACTTTGAAAAATCTCTTTTATAAATCTTTATATTTTTAGGTAGACTAGAGATCTTGTTAATACAAAGAAAATTTGGAAGATGATCAGATAAGTCTGATAAGATGTTACCACTTGTAGTATTATAATTTAGTGAGTTGAAAAATATATTGTCAATAAGTGTAGCACTGTGGTCAGTTATTCTACTAGGTTGAAGAATTTGTGGACAAAAACAGTAAGACTCATAATTCAGCAAATTAATATTGAAATCTCCCATAAAGACACATAATTTTTTTTCATGATGAATCTTATCAAGTGAAGAATAAAGGTAATTTGTAAAGACATCCATGTTAGCATTAGGGTGTCTATAAAAGATTGCACAAATTATATTTTGTCCAGAGTTTTCAATTTCAATCCACAATGCCTCAAAATCCTCTCTAGAAATACAAATCGTCCACACGATTTGTCCGTCCACACGATTTGTCCGTCAACAAGACTTGTACGTCCACACGATTTTGTCCGTCCACACAACTTGTCCGTCCACACGATTTTGTCCGTCCACACGACTTGTCCGTCCACACGATTTTGTCCGTCCACGCGATAAGTCCGTCCACACGATTTGTCCGTCCACACGGTTTGTCCGTCCACACGACTTGTCCGTCCACACGATTTGTCCGTCCCCACTATTTGTCCGTCCACACGATTTGTTCGTCCACACGATTTGTCCGTCCACACGATTTGTTCGTCCACACGATTTGTCCGTCCACACGACTTGTCCGTCAACAAGACTTGTCCGTCCACACGATTTGTCAGTGTCCCAGTGAGACATTGGATATCGCCTCAGTCGTCATTTGTGTTTCTTAATAATACTACTCATATGGTTTTATGGTTTGCGGGTCAATTTATCGCTAATTTGTCTCTTTTGTCGTGGTATTACAATAATCTATTTGACTTAATTATTGAATATGTGGCAAACGAAGTTTGATATTGGTATTCATATATTGACAGTTTGTCTCAGATTGTATTAATACTCATACCTTTTCAACACAAAGATAGTGCTAACACTTGCTTAAAGTGATGGACTTCTGTTTCCGCAGAGCTTAATGTTTTCCTGTTTGAAATGAAAAAACCTGTGTTAAACAAACATTATCATCTTAAATTAAGAGCTTTAACAAACAAATCATTTAATTTACGATGATGAAGAAGTAGAGTTCTAATCACTGCCAAGATATGATATGTGCTTATCTTGTCAAATATACTTTTATTTCATCAAAGATAGCGTATGAGGGTTTATTTATATTCAATTTGAACCTTTCGAATCGCACGATACGGGCTGAAAATACAAGTCTTCCCATGTACAATAAATATTCATTTGAAAAACAAAAAATACAACTTTAATTAAAAAGCAATTAATGGATAATACAAAAGTACAAAAGAAACAAATGGACTATTACTGGTACAAACCACCTTGAATTGATGCTATCAGTGTGAAAGTTATACTGTTCAGCAAAATAGAACAAATTACATTTTTCCTCGTAGCCAACGGCAAGGTTAAGGTTACCATGACAACAACTTACGTTTTTATTATTATTGAAATAAGAAAAAAAAACAGTATTCTAAATGAAAACGGCATGAGTGGCTGTTTTGATTGAGGTGCATTTTAAGCATAAGTAAAAATTGAAGTTGCATTAATTACGTGTTTGTTGATTGTCAGCTTCTTTATAAAAAAAACTACAAACAGCTTCAGACAAAGATATAGGTTTTCAAATATTCGTCAATATATCAGTCGTCACTGAAAAAATTGAAATAATCAGTAAATATACAATGAGAACATTGCTACAAACATTCGTATATAGTACTGAAAGAGTGTTATTTACGGACGTTTAGGACATATTAACTTCATTATCAGAGTGAATTTGGTTGAGATGAAAAACTAGTTTGATTAATTCTTGTCGAACGAAAGATTAACGTTCGAAAATTTAGAAATAACCCTTAATGTATTTGTCTTTCATTGACGCAGATCATTCTATTACAATAACAATATTCCTTATAATTGTATATTTTTAACTGAATTATTTCTTAAGCGATCGACACTCCATGCTAGTTCTAATGAATACATTTTTACTGAACCTGCTTTCTTACAACAGCTAGCGATGTGTAGTCCACACAATTTAACCGCTAGTTTAATTACTAGTTACAGTATATATTTACTCTAATTATTTTCTCAAAACAGAAACATAACAATAGCAATCGTGCATTTTTTCTGTAATTATTTCCTTAAGAACATCGACGAACTCCACACTACTTTAAGTTCTAGTTTTTGTACCTCTTTACTACAAGCTTCTTCTCAAAATACTAGCTCTAAAAATCGTACGTTTTTGCTCCAATTATTTCGTTAAGAAGATAGATCACGGTAATTTAACACCATTAGTTATCGTTATTCGGTTACCTGTAATGATATGATCGTGCAGATACTTCTTGAATGTTGATCGCTTGTAAAGAAATAGTAAATGTCTAACAACTCCATTACGTAAAATACTGTCTACCACCGCCATTGGTGGGCAGGTAATGACGTCATCGATTAACATCAATGCCAGTATATTCGCCTTTTTAGAATTAAGAAAGGGACTAGGAACGAGTGTAGAAACATCAATCTAATTTTAGAATTATTAAGTTTACGAAGTTTTAGAATGATTTGTCAAATACTAACTGATTTATGGGCTTTAAAAAAATTCGTAACTGTGGATGCATCGATTTGCTCAGTTATTTTAGTAACCACTACTCAATCGTTTTTGCAGTGAGTAACTGTGGATGCATCGATTTACTCAGTTATTTGAGTAACCACTACTCAGTCGTTTTTGCAGTGAGTAACTGTGGATGCATCGATTTGCTCAGTTATTTTAGTAACCACTACTAAGTCGTTTTTGCAGTGAGTAACTGTGGATGCATCGATTTGCTCAGTTATTTTAGTAGCCACTACTCAGTCGTTTTTGCAGTGAGTAACTGTGGATGCATCGATTTACTCAGTTATTTGAGTAACCACTACTCAGTCGTTTTTGCAGTGAGTAACTGTGGATTCATCGATTTACTCAGTTATTTGAGTAACCACTACTCAGTCGTTTTTGCAGTGAGTAACTGTGGATTCATCGATTTACTCAGTTATTTGAGTAATAATAATAATAGTCTTTATTCATTTCATTTAAAATGTACATACTGGACAACAGACGTGTTCAGTTTACAGTTAATTTGTAAGAAAAAATATAATATGTATAATAAGAAAAATAGTAATTCAATATATTTATATATGATACATTATTTAAAATTATCTACAAGAAATTATCTAAAATTAAGTAAGCTTCTATTAATAAAAAACGCTTTTAAAACGTTCAGTTCTAATTCTTGGTATAATGAATGAATGGCCCCTATTTCTTAAAATACGATTCCTGGTGGGTGGCAGTAAACGATAGAGTGGACTTTCTGCTTCGACTTTATTTTCCCCCAAAGTTGAAGATCCCTTTCCCGTAAAATACTTAATATAGAGTAACAATCTTTGGTATATCCTGATTTAAAATCTCTACTAAAAAAATCTATCAATACGACAAAGATATTCATTATAGGAGGCACCACACCAGACTTCTATAGCATATGTAAAAATTGAAAGAATTAACGACTTAAAAAGAAGATCTAAGTAATCTACTGAAAACCCATAATATTTGCAAACGCGCAAGATGTATAGGCGACTGCTGGCTTTATTTAACATATAATCAAAATGTGCATCTCAACTAGTTGGGCTATCCTCAAAAGTGACTTCTAAAAGTTTTAAACTTGATTTTCGCTTAATGAAAGACAGCGGGTCAGGCTGATCCTTTGTGGTTCTCCCTCTCATTAACATTTCCCATGTTTTCCCAAGCTAAGGTTAAACTCATACGATTATTTTCTGCCCATGTCATAATAGATCTAACCACTACTCAGTCGTTTTTGCAGTGAGTAACTGTGGATGCATCCATTTACTTCAGTAGTTATTTTAGTAACCACTACCCAGTCGTGTTCAGTTTGTGTTAATTATAAACGTAAAGTGTATATACTGGGAAAAACCCACAAGATAACAAATGATATATTTTGATTACCATCACCTTATCGGCTCTTATTCTGGCTTAAATGGTTCCCTCCTCTGTTCGAAACAGTAAACAGCGACATTTAAACAGGTGTTGATGCGGGTAAACGAGTAGGTATTATTCCTAACCCATTTAAATATTGAATAGATTCATGTTAACGTCTAGCCATGCAACCAACTGCCATTTGGTAATGTCATTATTACTGAGCGATTAATTGTGTCACTGTCATTGTTTCTATTTCTAACGGAGATGTGAGTCAGTAAGTCTATGAGTTTCATACTACACTAAAGAAACGTGTCTGTCTAGAATATGATTTAATGCATTTCAAACACTATGGGAGATGTTTTTAAGTTAAAAGCATGCAAGATATTATCATAATCATTGTTATCGGTATTTTATCAATACTCTAGTTTCATGTTCGTCTGGCACCGCTGTACAATTTGCCAAAATGCGCATATGCACAGGGACGAGCTTGATTCGGAGTAAATGTAAATGTATTTTCTGTTGTTTAACGGTAGTATTTTCCCGTGTTTGGCTAGGTGAATTTGTGAATATTTTTACAAATAATCGAGGCTTAGCCTATGCAATTGCGCCTTTTGTCAAAAACAACAGTGGTACTAGGCCAAGTAAAAAAAAAACATATGTTTATCGTCCGAATTTTTAATTAAAATAATGCGGGCGGGCGTTTTTTTTTATTTTTTATTATTTCCCATAAGTTGTTTTATTCACAGCTTTAACCATGTAATGACGATTCCAGGTACCTACGAGAGAAAAGGATCGAATTTTCCGGAAAAAGAGTCAATAAATATACGCAACTTTGGTTGATATAATGTTCAAATATATTCTAAACAGCAACAAATATACAAACGTACAACTTGAATATTTTTGTTTATCTTCTTCGTATTTATTAAAGCTGATGTTGTAATAACAAATAATAAAAAAATCCGTGCGGCCCAAAAAATTGAAGCGGGCGGGGACGATAAACATATGGTTTTTTTTACTTGGCCCTAGATAGTAATATTGACGTTATTCTATTATTGATTGTTTTTATCATGATCAAACTATGATTATAAAAATATCAATTATTATTATACATTGTATCTCAATCTGTTCGGTTAACAGTCCGTAGTTTATTTCAGACAACTTACAGATTAGCGAATAATTAGCTAATTGCCTTAAATTATAAATTATTATGATGATATTGATGATAGTTATAATGGTGATTATGATAACGATGATTGTGATAATGATGATGATAATGGTAATTTTCATATGACCCGTATTTTTCCCGGCGCACGTTCTTAAGAAAACCTTCGGAAAGAGTCACCTGATGGGGTCCGCACGGCTTTTTTCACCTGGTCCGTACAAACACGTGGGCAATATGATAAAAACTTATTGACTGAGTTAGGTCGGGCCGTACGGGAAAATATTTGGCTCTTGGTCATTTGTACGGCCCTCCCACTCAGTCAAGTACTTATGATGTTAGATCATGATAATATTAATGATAATCTTGATTATGATTATGATTAAAATGATTCTGTAAGATTGATGATCTAATAGGTGACTTGTGGCAAATGATCGACAAAAAGAAGTTTCACTAGAAACATTTAAAAGAGAAAAAAGATATCAGCAAGCGAATTAAAAAAATGAATGCCATTGCGAAGTGTTAGCTTATTAAAATATACAATAAAGGAGAATTGCTAGTAAATATGAGCTGGATACCCTGTTTACATCAGAGGACAGAGAAATGCTCAGTTTATCATCTACAAAAAAACATTTTTGCTATATAAGGTATAAAGCCTTTGGTCGTTCATATGACCATGATTGGGCAATTGTTCCCGCGAGAGGTTCTTCCTACTGCAAAACACAAGACCTGTTTCAAATGTGAGTAACGTGGGACGTATATTAAAGGATTCTTCGCATAGTGACAATGTCATTAGCGGTTCAATATCCGGCAATGTTTGTGCATTTTTCAAGGATTATATTTGAATGTTATATTTTATATTTCTTTAATTTGTTGGGGTTTTAAGCCATTTATTTAATATATAAGTTTCTCAAACTAATTTTTAATTCACGAGAACAAAACAAAGGAAATCAGTACCGTGAAGGAAGTTTGGATATGTGATCTTATAATTAGCATAAAATCTGGCCAACTTTTGCTTTGAATTTCTCCAAGAATTATTAATGGTTTGAGAAGCCAGATCGAGCACTTGAAAGAGTGTTTCCTCCTCTATCCAAATACTTCGAGTCCTTCGAGGTTGGACCGGCAAAACCTCGGCTGCGCCCTTGTTTTATCAACTAACTTCTCCGTGCTTGGATATTAGGAGAAACACTCTTTCTTATCCTTGATCTATTTGATACATAAAAACCACTCGTCTTATACCTGATCAAACATTGCTGCTCGTTGACCAGTTATTTTACATAAAGGCTTAACGTATTAACAGCATAAAGAAGTACGATTGAATGACCTATTGTTGTTGACAGTATCACCTTGTTGTGAGGGATTAACTCTCTCCTCTATTATATTGCTTACTAATGCAAACTTTCTATATAGAAAAACAAACCACTAAACTTTAAACGACACATATTATTTCAAAACATCTTGAAGTTCAAAAAGTTTAATTTTGCAAGGAATAGGTTCCTAGCTTTTCAGAATTGAACGATCATATATTATATTGTGTTGATTGTATTATTCAGAAAACTTAGTGACACAATATGATTATTGAACACAAAGGCTAAAGCTTTTTACTTATTATTACTTAAATACTTCTAGTTTTTTTTTTACATAAAAATAATGAATTTTAATTTAACATTACTTTTTTTGCGTTATGTGCTTTTGAGAAAACGGAGGTATCTGTTTTGCCGGATAGAAGAACGGCTGTATTTTTTTTGAAAGGCCAATCAGTAATTGTCGTTGTAAGTAATTACCTATATTACAAACACCTTGGAGTTTTTACTTTAAAAGTTCTTATTTGAATTTCACCGTTTTATATCAGCTCATATATTGTATTCGTAGAATTTTGAAAGAAGGGCTATATAGCTTTTTTAACAATTTGTTGGCTTGAATATGAGGACGAAATGTTTGAGTGTTGTCATTCTAATCGACTTAATTGGAACAACAATATTTCTTTGATATTGGTCAACATTTATTGTGGTCAGGTGATTACATTTGCATGTTAAATTGTAGTGTCAAACTCGAAATTACTAGCTGGTGCTGACGAAACCTATACGATTACTTTTAAATAGTATGAACTGCACTGATGTAGTTAAATCGTCGTACTACTACAGAACTATTCAACGACATTAAGCTGGTTTCGCTACTCTGGTTTTCAGTTAGACTGCGGGCCAAAACAGTGTCTTAGTTCTAGCGAAAACACAGCAGAATCAGTATATTAAAGTAGCACTAGCTCCGCGTAAAATCATCTTTTTTCCTATGTAATCAACTCGATACAGCGTTAACTTTAATTCGCGATCGTTTAGTCGGAACGTAAAAGAAGCACTCTTTTATAGATGTTGTCTCAGTTGTTACATTGAACTCAGTTTTTCAGTAACGTGTATATCTAGATGATTATAACTTACTGAAACACACCTTGTTTACTTATAATAATATATCGACTGGTTCTAGTAATATACATATAGCCTACCATTAACGTCCTTACACTGAGGCTGACTTCGCTTCAAGTTGTCAAAACGTCAAAAAACCACGTCAATAGTCTTTCTCAAGATAACATGTAGCCGAGATGTAGCATTCAAAGTGAGATGTGATGATGAAATTGTTCAACCAACCTGTTGGTGACATGCCTTGCTAGTTTTTTAACATTAAATCTATACCAATATCAGTTGATTTCCTTAGCATAATTCACGCAAGCGAGACCAAGACTATCCGGAAATACGTCATCAAAATGAATATTACAGAGGCCCTAGTAGGGGTGGGGACAGTGGCTGTTTATTGCTATTCTCTACTTTCACATAACAATAACGCCTTCAGATTTTTTGGGGGAGGAGGTCATTGCAATTTAAATTTGTTTTATTTGAATTACGTTTTTTTTATTTGAATTACATTTCGTTTGATTTGAAAATTTACAATACGCTACGGACTGGTCGCTTACGTGAACCTTAGCACAGGAAGCCCAAACCATGAGAACCCTATCCGGAGGACTAAACCAAACGTCTCGACATATGTCAAAAAATATTAACGAATTTCAATATTACTGTATCTTAACTCTATGTTTTTCCGCCATGGTATCTCTGAAGATGTTTTAGGTATTGTTTTCCAAAAGCATACATGGATTTTTGACTATACAGAGAAAAACATCGCAAGCTATTTCCCCACTAGTTTTGCGATTGGCAAATTCTGTCCATGCAATCAACCTTCCTTGCAACACAAGTGCTGATTACTCCAGTTTTATCTATTACCGCTGTACAATATGACAAAAGGTACATTTACACAGGCTAAGACTCGATTTGTTGTAAAAATACTCACAAATCCCAAGCAAAGCAAGAAAAAATGTTATCCGGCGCTTAACAATAGAAAACCGTGACACATTTGAATTACTGTACAAATACGCCTTTTGTCTAATAGTACAGCGGTGCTTGATAACATGAAGCTGGTCTATTACTGTATTGCAGGTATACACAAGGCGCTTACAGTACGATGACAACGACAATGCACCTATATACACAAATATATAGCAGGTAATACCATAAGCACGTTTTAGATCGAGCTCATCATGTTATGTTTTTGTCTACTACTATCCTGCAGTGCAGACTCTTTTTTTTTGCGCTCAAAATATTCGCCAAAATAGTACAGTCTGCACAGCAGGCTAGTCTACTACACACTGGACACTCCCTATAAAGCCACATCCATATTCACCAAGAACGACCTAATAGGACTATAATAGAGTGCTTGAGTTATATTCAAACTCCATCGAAATACTTAGCTTATTGCAGACCGAAATAGTTGGAAACCAAAATGGCGCCGTCGGTGTACTTATTGTATATTTAAGATCAATTAAATCAGCTTTCAAGACAGTATGTAATTGAATAAAAAAAGCAGGCGCGTCACTTAACTGGCTCCCGGCTACTATTAGCACGAATGGGAATACATTCCATGCTTCACACTACTTTATTACAACTAACATGTATTATTACTGTACGAGACATTCAATTGTATTGCGTGATAGTGGGTGGACTGAAATATTAAAATACAAAATGAATACATAATAATAATCGTAATAATAATCGTAATAATAATCAGTAATGATAATAATAGTATTAAAGATAAAATCTTAAGAAACAAAATTGTATAACTAATAGAGGTAATACATTTTTCTGTTCACCGAGCAACGTATCAAAACATTTCTATACCTAGCTATTTTATCATTATTTATCATTAATATTATTGTTCCTGTCATTATTAACATCATTTATTTATATATTTAATAGTTTCTATCATATTTAATAAGTAGAGCGTTTTCGTATTTTAACATGCAAATGAGCATATATGTAAAATAACATGCTATTGAGGTGTGAGTTTAGCTATTTCCTTTTATTTCTTTCCATGAGCCACAAATTAAACCACTGTGAAAATCATTGATAAAAGTGGTTTCGAGGAAATCGATAAATCATTTCGTTGATAATCATGTTTTATTTTGATTATTTTAAGCGATACCGCAACTTTTTTTTTGTCATTTTCTTTTAGGCCGAATTATTTATTTTTCTTTTATTAATTTGTTAATATTATCAGTATTTGTATTTATATGCTTTTATCGATTGTAAATAAATTATATCTTAATTTTTTCTGCATCATATAAAATACAGCCAATCAGAATACTTGAAAGCCTTTGTATATTCGGCGGTATTCAACTGCCTCTTCCCATGAAACATTGCGGGATCTCTTTATTTTATACGGTGTTGGATAAAATAGCGTCAAAGAAAATGCGTAAAGCATTCTGGAACTGGTAGTAAAATGACGTTAAATGACGTTAATAGCCTATTGGAGGTCTAGCCAATCAGTGCGTTTAACTATATCACGTGCAAATTTATATAAGCAAAGATAGCAACTCCAACTTTAAGCTGCGGGCGGTATTTTTCAGCAGGGCAAAGTGCCCAACAAATGCTAAAATATTTCAAGCGAATCAGTAACATTTGTTAACATTAAAATATTCATAGGAACGGTATTGAATTGTAGTAATGTAAAGGTATTTCTTGAATTGTAAGTGTCATGTTTCTATTTCTTTAGAGCGAATTAGTGAATAAAAATACTTACCATCAATCAGATATAACACAATTCCAATGGGAGATTTAATTTAATTTTGCTGAGAGCGAAGTCTTTAAAGGGTTAGGGCATCTTCATTGATGGGTTATTCAATGGCAGTTTTAACCTGCCTCCGTTCTCCGCATCAATGCTTTACTTAGATGATTTGTAACATAACAAACGACATACTCTTTTCTTTTCAAATTTACATGTCAAGTCACCACTTTTAGGCCTTCTTAAGGACTCTATGAAATCTAGTTTTGAAGAGTGAAATTCGAGTCTGTGTCGGTGATATACATATATCACTCGTCTTCGGCTCGTAAAATATATTTACCGATAAAACACGATTGGCAAATACTACATATAAATCTTAATGTACATATATATCAATATAAAATAAATAAATAAAAAATATCTTTATATAAATCATTGGTTATAAACATGTAATTTGTTTAAAAGCACACATATAAAATATATTTGATTGACTGACATACCTTTTCTTTACATTTCACAGATTTCTGTTGACGAAAAAAAGAGCGTGAGTTTCAGTATGGCGAGAAATCACTGTTCACGTTAGGTACCTAGCTAAAATACGTATATACAATGTAAATTGAATATTGAACGTGAGGTTTGTAGCAAATCCGGCCAAGAACAAGAAGAGTTGTTATCAGGATAGCTGTCTGATAACGATAATAACACATCACGCCTTCGTTGTCAGATATATGAAGGAAAGTACATAGCTTACAAATGCACTTTGAAAAACAACGGAAACAGGGTGTTACGATATGTACAAAACAATTAATCATTCGATTGATATATCAATCAACCATTAAATTGTTAATGATGTTTGTGTAAACACATTGAAGTGGGAAAGGACATTAAGTACGTAGTACATGGAAGTATTGGTATTATTGATTAAATTGAGAACTGATTGATAGAGGCTACTGAATAGAGTCATAACAATTTATAAACGAATGAATATATGAATGAATAGATCAATTAATAGATGTATGGTGGTAAGAATATATAAATGAATGAATGAATGGATGAATGAATGAATGAATGAATGGATAGATGGATGAATGAATGAATGAATGGATGAATGAATGAATGAATGAATGAATGAATGGATGGATGAATGAATGAATGAATGAATGAATGAATGGATGGATGAATGAATGAATGAATTGATGAACAAATTATGGAATGAATATATAAACGAATAAATAAATGAATGAATAAATAAACACAAGATTTAATAAATAGACAAACAAATGAACGAATACATACGTAAATGATGAACATTTAAAACACATGAATACTCATATACATAGAAGTATATCCATAACAGCTTCAATGAATGAATAAAGATATAGATAGAGCATTTAGTTAGAAATATCCGAATGTATTGGCAAATATGAGTACAGTAAATGACTACAATAAACAACCAGCTTGATTTATTAATCGACACAGCAGGGACTGGTGATGAAAAATAAATGGAATGGATAAGAAGGTGAATGAATTAATGAATGGATAAATAAGAAGATGAATGAATGAATGGATGAATGGATGAATGAATGAATGAATGAATGGATAAATAAGAAGATGAATGAATGAATGGATGAATGGATGAATGGATGAATGGATGAATGGATGAATGAATGAATGAATGGATAAATAAGAAGATGAATGAATGAATGGATGAATAGATGAATGAATGAATGAATGAATGGATAAATAAGAAGATGAATGAATGAATGGATGAATAGATGAATGGATGAATAAGAAAATAAATAAGTCAATGAATAGATAAAGTAATGTATGAATGAATGAATGAGTGAATGGATGATTAAATGGAATTATATATGGATTATTGTATGAATGAACGAATGAATGAACAAATTTTAAAAAAATAATGTAAGAAAAAAATGAATCCAGAAAAAAAACAATTAACAAATATATTAATTATTGACTGGAAATGTTCATATCGAATGAGTTATGGTTGAGTAAATAAAATAAAGCATTATCTTTTAAGAAGCTTTCAAGAAAGTGTGTTTGTTTTGATGCGAAAAAAGATAGGATCTAGTGTCGGTAAGACCTCTCTACTCTGGTTTATCTACTTAAAGACTAGTGTTGCTCTCTCACGAGTCTTGAAGAATCTTTGATACTCGACTATTCATACTAATTTACATACATCTTATTGCAAAAATCGTAGCAATGTAGTGTAAAACCTTAATATATTTTGATGAAAACATTTGAATAATTTAGTGTCGTCTACATATTGTATTTTATTTTATTAGCTTCGCCAATATCAATTTGTTGTTACGTTCGTTCTTTGTTTCCATCCATATTCGGTGAAATACAATTGAGCTTTATTACCGAAGATTGTATTTGTATCGCGATGTTCATATATATATATATATATTTGTGAATTTCTTTGAGTTTAAATTACATATATGGATGGTTATACTACATATGGAAGAGTGTACGAACGACAACTCTGTTTACGAGAAACATTGATATGATTTAATTTGACAATAGTAAAGTTGTGCCATTGATTTGCGAAGAATACTTCGTCAAGTAAAAAAATATCAATTACATATAGGGAATATATAATTCAAATGAATTACATACCTAGCCTGAGAAAACAGATATCCTTTTGCTTCTCCTTCCCCGGCCTGTTCTCTCACGCTATCATATTATATACCAATATATCATATGATAATAATAAAATACATTTTTCGAGTAATGAAATTCTATTAAGATATTTTCAAGATGGCGTCATTTTACTACAGCTATACCAAAATGCTTTGCGAATTTTTCTTCGGGCAATACTAGAAACATTTGCACCGAAATGTATTACATAAGATAGTAGGCAAAGCATGCTGGTAGTTGAAGGCTGCAGAGTATAGTAGATGCTTTATTGATCAGATAAATAATAAGTTTACTGCAAGTCATGTAAAATAACAAAATCATAAAAACTTTGAACAAAAATAGTTAATTTTAGATAACTTTTTCTATCACAAAAGAACAATTGCACAATAACCCTTAGAAGGAAGCATAGTTTTTATATGAAAATGCTAAAAACAAAGCGAACAAGTAATAGTTTTATAATTTACACCTACTTGCAGTAAGGTTGTCATAAAAATAGAACATTTGTCACAAAGAAAATAGAACATTTGTGATTTAGTGCGAAAGGAATTAATTAAAAGACAAAAGAGAGAATTCAGCTTGCTGAGTAATCTTCTTTTGTCTTTTAATCAATTCCTATCGTACTAAATCACAAATGTTCTATTTTCTTGATAACAAATGGCGGTATATTTTTGTATGACAACCTTACTGCAACCTTTTTGCTTTTAATTAAGTATTCATATATATATTTATTATAGATTCTAATTATGATTTACTTTAAGTTATACAAAATGTTTGTAAATGTGTAATTCAGCTTTACAAGCTACTAGACGTTCTTGTAATAAACTATCTTTCTATCTATCTTCTGGTTTAGCCTGCCTACGTTGATAAACATAGGGTGGTTAAGGCCTCGGCCAACCATATCCATATCCAAATTAGTGAGAGTTTGAAAAATTAATATATTAATACTTATATATTATAGTTATATATCAATACTTTGAACATTTACAAACTTGTAGGTGTATACTTTTACCTTTATTTATTATTTAAAAATGGTAGCAATAATTGCATGGATTAACACTACAACAATATAGAATACATACTTACAAGCCAACTGTGAGAAGACAATGAGCTCATTCCATACTAGAATTGAAACGATTACAGCAGAACCAGGAGCAGAACTACACTAAACCGAAAGGAATCAAACAGCACTCTGCAGATTTATTTGTAAAACAACACAATATAGCGATTTCACACTTGCTAATGAGCTTCGCACAGGTGACCATACATGTTTATCACAAATTGCTTGCATAATAATTATGGCAGTCTCGTCAAAAATAAATTAACAGTGTATCAGAACTGGCTGTTGTCTTAGAATGAAAAAGATTTTGCTCATTTATCAGATAGAACGAACAAAAACGATATTTATGTACGCTAAATGTGCATTCCCCTGCAGGAAATCGAAGCTCATTAGCATGTTATTTTACAAATTAGCATACTATTAGCAGCTAAAATGGTTTTGCGAATAAACCATTCAGTATTTGAACAAAAAAAAAAAAAATTAGAAAATCTATTGTGCAAATGCTTGGCAAATTAGCATCACAATACCAACACAAATTATCCGAACTGAATGTCGTATTGATGAATATTTAAAATTAGTATTAATAGACAAAAGGAAAAAGTATTTCTTTTGTTATTCCTTGAGTGATCTTCCTTGAGTGGTCTTCTTTTGTCTATTAATAAATTTATATTAATAATATTAGTAAATTACAAAAGTCAGGACAACGTTCTTGCAATTAGTTGTATCTAAGAAAAGAAAACAAGCGGGCTGTAGTTAAATTGTTAAGAATATATTACACACTATCGAGGCTGGGGTTGTTCGATGGGAACTGTGAAAAGGTCTATTGTATAGTCACAAGCGTGACTCTGATTCACATGTTATTGTATACTCATTAGCATGTTAAAGTGCATTATGTAAAATCGCTCTAATGCATTTCAATATATTAATGCACTTCAATATAATGCACATTTCAAAATAATTGACGTAAGTCCCAGTCCAGACGGCGAGCTTTTGCCGCGTCAAATCTAATCTGAGTTCGAGCGTTGTACACAGTAGTAAAGGTAAAAGTAAAAGGTCTGAAAAGAACTCAATTAGATCATTTAAAAAAATGTATCTGTAGCAATCCATGGATCATATATAGCAAATTCCAGTGTACGTAAAAAAATGAATGAATGACTGACAAATTATGTAAACAAATAAGTGAACTGAAGAAGTTAATAAACGAAACTAGAAAACTAAGAATATTAATGGATGGAAAATCTTTCTTGGCCTCGGCAAAGAATATTACAAAACAATAATAATAATAATTCAAATAACTGTTAAAATTATAACTTAGATTGAAAAAAGTTGTCACGGCTTCCTTAAAATGACATGTAGAGGTAACATTTATAATGGTTAGATGGCAGACTATTCCAATCATTTCCAATTATTCCAATTATTGTTCGTGGCCAGAAGTTATTTTCGTCAAAATCAGTTTTGAAAACGCTTAATGAATGAATGAATAAATAAATGATTTATGCCATGCAATTCATTAACACTGATTTTCCTTTTAAGAAACCTTAATGATAATTCACCTTTTGAACGACGTCTCAATCTTCAAGCCAGACACAAATGTCCTATTAATTGGGTAGGCTCAGACCCACTCTCGCTACCCCTACATTTATTAAAGATTTTTACAAAAAACTCTGCTCACATGTCGATTGTGGGAGGAAAAACCCTCGTTGCGAGAACCGGAGAGAACAACACACCAAACAAACTTGCCCTAAAGTGACTGTCCCTCGCTGAGATTTGTTATTATTACTATTATATTTCTTCCTAGTTTTATTTCTTATAATATTTATTGTTATTAAGTTACTCAGTGGAAGTTTAATAAGGAAATGAATATTTCATAACCAAGACCGGACACAAACCTTGAGCACAGCGGTGACGGAGAGGCTCATGGTAAACCACTAAGCCACCCATGTCGCCTGTAATCAATATACTCGTACTTCAACAAAGGTCGCGTGCTCTAAATGTAGATCATAGATTAAAAACAAACAAGAGAGGTGATAAAAAAAAAACTGCAAGAAAAGAGCGCAAAAACTATATATCAATGAAATAAAATAGAAATGCTTCTGTGTAATAAGTTAATATGAATAGAGTGCAAACATTATATCAATGAAATGAAATAAAAATGCTTCTGTGTAATAAGTTAATATGAATAGAGTGCAAACATTATATCCATGCAACAAAATAAAATTGCTTCTGTGTAATAAGTTCAAATGAATAGAGTGCAAACATTGTATCAATAAAATAAAATAAAATTGCTACTGTATAATTCAGTTCATATGGGCTTTTATCACACGCAAAAACCTTTATTTGACATTTTCTGAAAGGCATAAAAGCGAGGCAGGGGGATTGAAGGGATTTAAAACGTATTGTTCCAACCAATATGGTGACCCGCGATAAAAGCGAAGTAAATCAAATATTTTATAAAATTATATATATATATATATATATATATATATATATATATATATATATATATATATATATATATATATATATATATATATATATATATATATATATATATATATATATATATATATATATATATATATATATATTTCCTTGTAAAAAGATGTAGTAAAAAATGATGTGTAAATTAATAAAAAGGCTAAAAAACGAGTTTTATTAAACTACAAAACAACTTCAAAAAAAACATCCTGCTTGTTTTTAATAAAAACAGTTTCAAGTTCTTCTTGATAAAATCGACAGTTAATTTGATATAAATGTGTTCACAGTGTCTATCACTGTCATAATATCCTTGATACATCGTCCCGCTGTTATTAATTAAGGCTTGCCAGAAGGATATTAAATCAAAGCTACATCCTAAGTGATAAGTACTTTTGACCGGTGAAATATACAAAGACTTCAATAATATTTTATTAAAGAATATGATGATAATGATGGTGATGATTATGATGATGGTAATGATTATGATGATGGTAATGATTATGATGATGGTAATGATTATGATGATGGTAATGATTATGATGATGGTAATGATTATGATGATGGTAATGATTATGATGATGGTAATGATTATGATGATGGTAATGATTATGATGATGGTAATGATTATGATGATGGTGATGATTATGATGATGGTGATGATTATGATGATGGTAATGATTATGATGATGGTAATGATTATGATGATGGTAATGATTATGATGATGGTAATGATTATGATGATGGTAATGATTATGATGATGGTAATGATTATGATGATGGTAATGATTATGATGATGGTAATGATTATGATGATGGTAATGATTATGATGATGGTAATGATTATGATGATGGTAATGATAATGATGATGGTGGTGATGATGATGGTAATGATTATGTGAGTGTAATATATATACCATAATCAGAGACTTCAATGATAATATAAAAGAATATGATGACAATAATAGTGATGATGATGATGATGATGATGATGATGATAATAATAATAATGATTATAATGACGATGATGATGATAATATGATGATGGTGATGATAATGATGGTGATGATTATGATGACGGTGATGATGATAGCGTGAGTGTAATATACATAGAACGTAGTACAATAATATAACATGAAATAATATAATGGCGATGATGATGATGATGATGATGAATTTGATGGTGGTTATGATGATGATGATGGAGTTGATGATGGTTATGATGATGATGAAGTTGATGGTGGTTATGATGATGATGATGATGATGAAGTTGATGGTGGTTATGATGATGATGATGAAGTTGATGGTGGTTATGATGATGATGATGATGATGAAGTTGATGGTGGTTATGATGATGATGATGATGATGAAGTTGATGGTGGTTATGATGATGATGATGAAGTTGATGGTGGTTATGATGATGATGATGATGATGAAGTTGATGGTGGTTATGATGATGATGATGAAGTTGATGGTGGTTATGATGATGATGATGATGATGAAGTTGATGGTGGTTATGATGATGATGATGATGATGAAGTTGATGGTGGTTATGATGATGATGATGAAGTTGATGGTGGTTATGATGATGATGATGATGATGAAGTTGATGGTGGTTATGATGATGATGATGATGAAGTTGATGATGGTTATGATGATGATGATGAAGTTGATGGTGGTTATGATGATGATGATGATGATGAAGTTGATGGTGGTTATGATGATGATGATGATGATGATGATGATGATGATGATGATGATGATGAAGTTGATGGTGGTTATGATGATGATGATGATGATGATGATGATGATGATGATGATGATGATGATGAAGTTGATGGTGGTTATGATGATGTTGATGATGATGATGAAGTTGATGGTGGTTATGATGATGATGATGATGATGATGATGATGATGATCCTGATGATGATGATGATGAAGTTGATGGTGGTTATGATGATGATGATGATGAAGTTGATGGTGGTTATGATGGTGGTTATGATGATGATGATGATGATGATGATGATGATGATCCTGATGATGATGATGATGAAGTTGATGGTGGTTATGATGATGATGAAGTTGATGGTGATTATGATGATAATGATGATGATGATGATGATGATGATGATGATCTAAACAGTGACGAGTTTGTTAGAACTTTAATGTTTGATTGATCCTAACAAATTCTTGCTACTTTGGACTGACTTTGATGCGTGATATGTTTTTATCTGTATAGTGCTTTCTATTGAAATGATAATTACCCACAGTATATTAGTAGAGTGGACGGTAAATATTTTATGCTTTAGTATTTCAGAACTTTAATATAATTTCGAAGGATGAGATTGCAAACCAAATGTTCCATGTCAGCTCAAACTTCCATATCAATATTTTCCCTAAACAAAGTTCGTGTTCTATACTATAACATTACCATCCATATTTGTTATCAAAATACATCTATATGTGAATATCTCAATAAAAATAGCATATTTTTTAATTAAAGTCTATTGTGATCATCATTTGGTTGAGACAAAGAACGAACTGAAAAAATATTTGTATATGTTTCATATGACAATTGATTTTGAACATAGAAATACACGCATGCGCAGACTGAGTGTATACATGCTACTAATGATTGACGTCGACATTCCTGATTATGATGACGGATTAAACTTCAGAAAACGCTATAATTAATTGAACACACATCTAAAAATAAAACCCTTACACTAAAATGTTGTATTCTTCGTTTTGTTGATTCAAGTTTCTATCTATTTAAATTACAACAAAAAGTTTATTTACAAATGATATGATGGTTTTTCTAAGCTTTGCCGCTTCCGTCTCATACACACACACATAATTAATTTTCCCAGTTAGGATTTTGGTCGTTATAAAGTTTACATTCGCTTGGTGTACATGTATTGACTTTTATACTTTTCTTCTCCATGAAAAGCATGAGAGGGCCTCTGCTATTCACGTAGGATTGGTTTAATTATTTAATATCGGATATTTAGCTTTATTCTAATATTTTATTCTTATATTAAAACGTTTTCGTATAACTAATTTTAACATGCAAATGAGCATATGTGTTAAATAACATGCTATTGAGGTGTGCGTGTAGCAAAATCCTTCAGTGAGTCGCGCTCTCGACTAGACATAATCAAAATAAAACATGAGTGTCAACGAAAACATTTATAGATTTCCCCCACTTTTATCAATGATTTTCACACTGGCTTGTGGCTTGAAGGGAAAAAAAGTATGAAAGCAAACAGCTTAACGCACAACTCATTAGCATATTATTTCACAACAAGCTCATGTGCATGTTTAAAGTGTTTTATACCAAAACTCTATATTATAATGTATCATATAGTGCTACTTTTTATTATGAAAATTTGTCAACAAAATTTTACCAACGAAGTGGGAATTTGATATTTGGCAAGCATTATACACTAGTGTTTTATCGTCTTCATTTACTATGTTTTGTTATAAAATACTGATCTTAATTTTTTGTTCGAAAAAAAATCTGCACTAATGTGAATTAAAAAGATATATTTTTCTTTCTTTCTACGGCGGTAACAATTCATAATAATTTCAGTGAAACAGTAACTTGGATATAGAATACAAAAGACAGTTTTACTTACCGACGTTTAGGACGATAACCCTTCGACAGAGGAAAACAAAGTGAAATATATACATACAACGTAAAGAAAAGGTTTGTAGTTCTTCCCGAAGTTTTGGACTGTGACCCTTCGATAGAGGAAAAATAATAACTTTTATACAACGTAAATTATGAGTTTTCAGTACTTCGTGATCGGACGTTAGCCCTTCTTGAGAACTTAACGCCACTCTTACACCGTTAGTGTGTGGTACTTAAATCGTTTCCGATATATGTTCTTCTTACGACATAAAGAAATAATCGTGTGCGCATGATCAGAACGACATCCGGAAATTTTTGTTAAAAAAACCCGTGAACATCCAAAATCGGATTTTTCATTATAGAAATTACAACCCTTATCGTCTAAGTGAGACCTATGAAGCCTAAAGCGTCGTTTTAATTTGAAACTATGTGTTAAGCGGACGTCAATCAATGCAAATTTCTCGACAGAGACCGACTGAGATTTCAAGATGGCGCCAGGACGTCGAGGCGCATATAAACGATGTTAGTACGTATCTTTGGTAAATTTAACCCATTGAGAGTACTTATATCTTATTAGACAGTTTGAAGTGTAATATGGCTGGATATTTTACGAGTTAGACGCTGTATTTTGAACAAGTAAAATATCCAGCCATATTACACATCAAACTGTCTAATACGTTATCTAGATATCTCCAACAATCAGAGAAAAATGTTTTTTTTTTCTGTTCTGTTTTCTTGAGGCTAGTCATAGACGAGTGAAAATATCGCTGGATATTTTGACTAGATCCAGTCCTATTCCCGCGATATTTTTACTCGTATATAAACCTTATTATTGTTCATCCTTTATAATAAAAAAAACTTTAGTTATAAATGCGTGGCATTTTACATAATTAGTTATAAAATAATTGGGATAGTTCGCGAGCGTTGATTGGTCAAAAACAGTTCTTTCACGAGATCATGAAAATACGCTCACACCGCTATCTTCAAGAGTGCACGTTCAATTTTCGTTGTTTTGATCTTTCACAAGCTCTTATTGGTCAGTTTCGAGAAGACGTAGAAGAAATGACATTTTATTGTCGTTTCGGCGTGATTGTTACTTTATAATAGAAAAGAACATTTACTCAGGCCGTTCAGTTATGCCTATTTATACATCTCTTTCAAAAAACGTTGTCAGAAGGAGATCTGAATCTGCAATCTGAGACCGAAATGAATTGGCCATGTTTTTTTTTTTTTTTGCGCTTTCAGATGCCTTATCCGAAGCCAGAAAGTGCACGCAAACGAATTTTTAATGAGAAAAAACTGCTATACCACAGAATTCATTTTGGTCTCAGATTGCAGATTCAGATCTCCTTCTGACAACGTTTTTTGAATAGGTGTATATCCTTTCGGTTTTGAAAGCAACTATTAGCTTTGACAACCTTTTTGAAATAGCGGTATCCGACAGTTAATTAAAGATCAAAACGTTAGAGCTTCTAAGTGCATTTCTTATGATACACTTTCCGCAGTTTTTTTATGAACACCCATAATTCTTTACGGTTTTGGAATAAGCTATCATCCTTGACAACCTTTTTGAAATGGCAGTTTGAAATTTAAGCATTCTAAAACATTTTGAGTTGAAGGTTTCATGCGCATGCGTACCAATTATTCTCTTTTTCTTGGAAAACCATTAACCTACCACAACGTTTTTGAAAAAAATGTATACGAGTTCCACATTATCTATCACAACTGTTCTATTTGAAAAAAGACGCATTTGCACAGGCCAGGCTAAGCCTCGAATTGTTGTGAAAATATTCACAAATTCCAAGCAAAGCAGGAAAAAAAGTTATCGCTTAACAATAGAAAACACATTTGAAACATTTTGAAACACATTTTTGCCTTTTGTCAAATAGTACAGCGGTAAAAGATAACATGAAACTGGTTTATTCGACGTAAGGTGCCATACGATTTTTTTTATTTTTCTAAAGTCTTGTTATTAGAGATTTGGTAGTCTTCCTGTATAAGTTAGTGATGTGGCTCGAGGCTGAAAGCCCTTGGAGACATCCATTATTACAGATCTTAAATCCTTAAGTGTTCTTTTCAAGAGATTTGTCTGAACACTTCACATGGAGAACATTTTTGAGCATAGAACTGTTCTCAATAGCAAAATACTCAATTCACTTTTAATCTATTGTTATCTGTATATAAGAACGACTTTTCCTTTCATCGATAAATAAATAAATAGCACATATCAAGAAAATCTCAACATTTTGCAGCAAGATGTGAATTGTAATCAAAAGGAAACATGTCGAATGTTTTTCACTCTCTCGAGAATATTAAACAAACCACATTTTTTTATATTCAATTTCGCGTGAAGCTTTTTATGTACTCCAAATATAGAGCTATTATGTACGTAGAGCACCACTTGGTAATATTGTAATGTTAATAAATCTAAGGACTATAGTGGCACTATTTATAAAGGGAACATATATACATACCGTCTTCTATTGTGTTCCTCTCTTCCAGCAGATTCGCTTTTGAATTCACCGATGTACGTTCAACCACATTTATCCAAACAGCTCGTTAATCAATTCACTTGATTCGAGTGCGGTATACGTGCCGAGTTTACCGCACAACCACAACACAGGGGGGGAGTGGTGTAAAAGATCGTTATCACACTCGCTGTATCCCCCACCCGTTTCCTATAAGAGTTAAACTACAATTTATGGTTTGATTGCACTGGCAAAACAGGGGGGGTAATGATTTATATCGCTTTGATCAATGCTATCTCGGTATTCTCACCTGTAGTTCTGGGTTAAACTACTATCCAATGGAGTGTGACCGCAACCAAGAAACAGGGTGGGCATGGTTGTTATCACTTAATCCATTTTACAAGATATATCATTCTACGAGCCCAGGTCGTTATGGGGTAAACCATATTCGATGATACGCCCAAAACCGCATACCTGGTGCATCACCTTATCGTGATCTTTTTTAATAAACACTATAAGCTTACACCCCCTGTCGATATGAGGTAAATCACAGCCAATGGTATGATTTAAGCGCGTGACGTCACCATGAGGTGTTTGTAATAATCACGTGGTTTAATAAACAGCTGATTGAGAACATGGTTAACGCTTTGACCGACGTGTACTGACCATACTAAATACGCTATGGCTTATTGAAATAGACGTGATGGTTTTCTAGAATGTTCGAACTATTCACTAACTCTCACAACGACTTGCTGTCGGCCAAATGTTATTAAAAAATACACTGGACATAAATTAGTTTTTAGCTATATACTTTCACGGATACTAAAATATTAAAAGCACATGAACAAGTACATTTGTACTTTAATAGAATAATAGAAAAATACAATGCTCAATAGTACAAAAATTATAAAATATTTTAATAGGATTAACTGTCTGGCATAGGGCAAATACAAATATATAAAGAACCGAAAAAATAAGCGGAGACAGGAAAAAATGCCTTTTCGTACATATTACTTAAGCCGGAATGTAAATAGATTATAAAACATCGCCTGACAAACACTACAATTAAAACGATTGAAAAATATCCAGTAGTAAGTAAGGCTGTGTTGATATATATTTGAACAGACACGTTTCTAGTAAAATCAATACAGGTTGATGAAACATGTCTTTGAAAAATATTCCTTTTTTAAAATCGGAGGAAAGTGTAAAAGAAGGGAATAAATTATGATGTTTTTTATTAGATAGAAATATAGAAATTTTAATTTTGAATTACGATAAGATAATTGTACTAAAAAAATAATGCAAAAAAATGACTCTACTTGGTATACATCCGTATAAAAGAATCCGTATAAAAGAGCTTCAAGTTATCCAATTCAGTATAAAAATAAACTATATAAATTTGCGACGTTAAAATTAATAGAATATTTATAATTTATATCGCTTAAATTTATACTGAATTGGTATATATCTTCCAAGAAAGACTAAAGGAAATAATACCAACAATATAAAAAAAAGATTCGACGAAGGATTTTAAAAAACTGCTTCTTTGTATATATATATATTTAAAAATGTGTCAGTACGTTTTACACTAACTGCTTCAATTCCGCGTATTTGGATATTCTGTACTATTCCTAACTAGCGCAGTTCCCTAACCGTAAATGTTCTAAAGCAAGTCGTTAATTTGTTGATAGAGTTTCAGTACGCCATCCTCAAAACAGTCACGTCGGGGAAAGAAATCAACATGTTGATGTGAAAACTCATTGACTAGGAATGCATTGGCTAAGTCATGTGTTTGCATACTGCCAGTGGCTGAGATTAGGTTTTATCGGATGGATAGGTAAATATCACTAATGTTGTGTATAGCGTGAGTTGAATATACCCACAAGACTAAAAGGATTATTTGTAATGGCTTATTTACAAAATATCTAAAGCGATGGTATAATGAGAGATCCCTGCTTTTAGTGAAAGCAATTTTAGATTTGGTCATTTTTCTTGAAGCAGTGAAATGAGATTAAAACCAATTTAGTTTATCGAAATAAATGTTTAATTACTGAAACTGAAAGGCCCTCTGGAGAATAAAAAATATGTATGGAAATACCGTGATGTATTTCAACATTTAAGATAACGTGTTATAACAAAGAAAACATTTTAAAGAACATATTCAAGGTTTTATTGAAGCTGTTCGACGCTTTATAAGATAAAAATAAATATAAATAAATTGTAGTATATTTCTGGTACTTTAACTGTGAATAGTTTAATAACAATTAAATACTTGTAATGCGCAAAATATATGATCTAATAGTAGTATTATATTCCTTGTAGTACCTTTTTAAAATCTTGCCAAATACAGTTATACATGCTGCCCATCAGATAAAGGACAATCCTGATAACAATCTTAGTTTTTGAACAATTCGTTTAGCGTTCCGGTACCGGAGTGAATAAATATTTGAGTGGAATCACTTGCACTGATTTTAATGGACAAGCTCTCGGTCAGTTGTTCGTTTCAGATAAATCGCCGCCGGCTCCAATATGACCACGGGCGGTCTAGATTTGATTTGGTTTATTGACAATCCATTCAATAAACCATATTACTCATCATGGCAAACAATGCACGGAAAATGTAGGATGCCTTATACCGAGATAAGCCTTTTTTTAGCGGTGATAAGTTTTTGAACATTGAAGGTTAGAACGGTGTTTTTGATAGACCGGAAGAACACTTGAAAAGTTAAAGTAAAGATGTTCTTTAAAGTAAAGTCTGTTTATTCAAACAAATGTTTTTGTCCTAAGCACACCGCGTACCGACTGAGCGATAAATTTGTATCTCTTTGATTCAAAATACTTGACGTGATTTGTCATATGTTAAACTATGTGTCAATTTAGTCAAAAAACGTTACAAAATTGATTTCCAGTTCGTCACAGTGATAAAAAAACCCCTTGTTTCCGTCTATTTCTATCCTTCTTCTGCCCAACCTGATCCCGTGTCTGTCCAACCTGATCACGTGTCTGTCCATCCTGATCCCGTGTCTGTCCATCCTGATCCCGGGTCTCTTCATCCTGATCCCAGGTCTCTTCATCCTGATCCCGGGTCTCTTCATCCTGATCCCGTGTCTGTCCAACCTGATCCCGTGTCTGTCCAACCTGATCCAGTGCCTGTCCATCCTGATCCCGGGTCTGTTCATCCTGATCCCGTGTCTGTTCATCCTTATCCCGTGTCTGTCCAACCTGATCCCGTGTCTGTCCATCCTGATCCCGTGTCTGTCCAACCTGATCCCGTGTCTGTCCATCCTGATCCCGTGTCTGTCCAACCTGATCCTGTGTCTGTTCATCCTGATCCCGGGTCTGTTCATCCTTATCCCGTGTCTGTTCATCCTGATCCCGTGTCTGTTCATCCTGATCCCGTGTCTGTTCATCCTGATCCCGTGTCTGTTCATCCTGATCCCGTGTCTGTCCAACCTGATCCTGTGTCTGTTCATCCTGATCCCGTGTCTGTTCATCCTGATCCCGTGTCTGTCCATCCTGATCACGGGTCTTTCCAACCTGATCCCGGGTCCGTTCATCCTGATCCCGGGTCCGTTCAACCAGATCCCGTGTCTGTTTATTCTGATCCCGTGTCTGTCCAACCTGATCCTGTGTCTGTTCATCCTGATCCCGTGTCTGTTCATCCTGATCCCGTGTCAGTCCAACCTGATCCTGTGTCTGTTCATCCTGATCCCGTGTCAGTCCAACCTGATCCCGTGTCTGTTCATCCTGATCCCGTGTCAGTCCAACCTGATCCCGTGTCCGTTCAACCAGATCCCGTGTCTGTTTATCCTGATCCCGTGTCTGTTCAACCTGATCCTGAAGGCCGAGTGATAATTTCAGTGATAGTTGATGAAACTTTGAATTTTTTTTCTTTATTAAACGTTTAATAAATCACAAATTGTATTCATATTAAATCCTTTGCTGTGCACTGGGTCACTTTGAAAAATGAACTTTAGTTGAAAACGGAAAAAGGAAAAGGAAACTCTTCCCTCCCCCTCCCCAAACCTTTCCACTTTTGTCTAGGCCCCATGTTTCTCGCGGGTATCAAGACTACACAGGAACCCCAAATTCCGATTTCCCCCCGCCCCCCTCCCCCCCAAAAAAACAAAGAACTCCTGTTTGAACACAGGCAGCCCAATTATTCTATCTGAGGATTTTTAATAACAATAAATTTATTTTTAACCGCGAGCCGAGCGCCATATTGGAAAAAAGTCTGATATTTTAAGATTGAGCGCGCGGGTGGGATTCCTGTGGCTTTTCGCAAGCGATTTTGATCAAAGTCGTGCGGTGTTGAAGAGGGTAGTATCAAGATAATACTTTCTTCGATTTTTTGTCGTGCGTACGATTCCGGACGACAATACAAATACACCACAGGAATCCCACCCGATCAGACTTTTTCCAATATGGCGCTCGGCGCGCGGTTAAAAATAACTCTATTGTCATTAAAAAAAATCCTCAAATCGAATAGTTGGGCTGCCTATGGTTTTGAAGGCTAAAATGAACACAAAACCACTGCTAACAACTTGAAAAGTGAACAACGTCAAAATTGTAAATATTATGTAAAGTACACCCTATAAGCACATTCTATGCATGATGCATGACATCACGATTCATAATTGACAGGTCATGTCAACAAAGTCATGCAAAGTAAGTTTACAAGGTTTGGTAATAGAATGAAATTTGTAACACCATAAAAAATGTAAACAAAGCAATCATTTTAGAACCGACAGATTTAACTACAAATACAAATTTAAGCGAACCTCTTTCGAACAAACATTAATTAGGACTTTACGCGAATATCGTTAGTCATTTAAGCTTTCACCCGTAATTATAATTTCGAGTTCGGCATCGAAACGCCGTGTAATTTCACTGACTAATTTTTTATAACGTCTACTCATGGATGAAGCACAAACCCCAACTCGCCAGGACGTGAAATGAATATTGTCTTGATATTGTGATGGAAACGTTCGCCTAAACAACTTCCTTTGAAGGAACGGAAAGGGGTACCTTGTACTTTTTATCAATCCGCTTTAGAGCCTTCAATTTTAAGAATATTATGTTTAAAATTTAAAAAGCTCCCTATTCCAGTCAGGCGGACATTAACGCACTAACATTTTCCCCTCGGGGTTACGCTAACAAGTTGTACATGTTCACTTCGCGCTGATTGGCTAGCTCCCTTTGAAGGATTTACCTACAGATATATATAGCCCAGCCCTCCCCTCAAATATGTATTTGTCCGTCCCTAATATCTATTGAAGCGTATTCACTTGATGTAGTTACTCTATATTATAATTTTTGGACACTGACTTTCTATCTTTAAATGAAGCTTATTAGTCTACTAACGCTGTTATTTGAAAGCTTTGCAATGAAAAGGTGCGAGGGCGCGGGAAACTTAATAAAATACATTATTATACATTTTACATACTACCACGAATCTGATTGGCCGAGAGCATACGGTGAATTTTCGATAACATGTGAATTTGACAGGATAATTCTCTTATCCGTAGCGAATAATACATTTATTCAGTCAAGTTCCCAGGCCCCCTCCGTTCTCAGGGAGTTGATGTGAAAATGGAAGCGAGATTTGCTTGTTATTGTAATATTATAATTCGACTTTTACTTTAAAAAAACTGTTTAAAAAAACAATTATTGAATTCGGTTTTCGCATGGTATCGTAAATTATCAAGACCTCGAGTCAGTATTATCTGCCTATGGCTTCGGCAGATAACACAGACCATTGGATGGCTTAAAAATGACTCGAATTCTGATTGGTTGACGCGCGTTTTTATGACAACACTTAACACTCCTATCTTGTTCTGAAATTTCCTGTGTACTTTATCACTGCACATAGCATACCCGTGCGTTTTGACTTCTTTAGAGCTAAACACTAAACACTAAATATTATTACACAGTAGAAATTTTATTTTATTTCATATATATAGTGTTTTTGCTCTAATTAAGACTACAGTACCTTACTATCAGATGCCAAAAATAGTTCATTTTACAGACGCTTAATCACGATGCAACCATCATCTCGCTCTGACGCAAAGCAATTGAACATTGACGTCATTGTTATAATAATCAATATCACGATATCGAAAACAAGATGTGCAAAACAAGCCTTATATTGAAAACCCATCCATCGAGATTTTGAAATTATTAAAAACAAGAAATATTTTGGGTCTTTCTGGGCGTTGAAGGGTGTTAGTCATTTTGTAATGTTACTAAATTTGTCTTCCCCCTTTAAATAAAGTTTATTTATATATGTATGTATGTATATACACACCTATTTCAAAAATCGTTGTCGCAGCTGGAGCTACAGTCCACACTCTAAAGCCTGGAAAGGTTACATGGACTTAATTTGTGATTCATTGCATGTTTTTAAAGAAATATTTCGATTTATATCTACCACAACAACAACTTGTTATGGTCATATCAGTCATATAACACAAACACCTACAATCAAAATAAGCTATGAATAAATCGATAACAAGAGAAGAAATAGCAACATCCTTTGCAGACTTTAGAGTCGGGGGCTGAAGCGGAATCATGAATCATAAATCACGGCTTTGAAATTTGCAGGAATCATTTATCTTTGTGTAAAATGTAGAAATAATGAATATTTTTGCACATGGCTTTTTTTTTTACAAAAAAAAACAACATAGAATGAATCATGAATCGCGACAAAAATTTGACTAGGAATCATGAATCATTGACGAAAATTTATAAGGAATCATGAATCAATGAAAATAAATGATTCCACTTCAGCCCCCGATTTAGAGTGTGGACTGTGGCTTTGTTTGCGACAACGATTTTTGCCGAATAGGTATATATGTATATGTTATTGTATATCGCAAAGACATCCGACGCGAATATTGTATAGTACTGAAACGAAATTCCAACGTTAGTTCTTTCATATTTTACTAAAACTTTCAAGATAAAAGTAAATCTGGCCGAGAAAATTCAAGTTGAAACTTATGCAAATCAGGACGAAATCTGTATGAGATTTCCAGAACTCGTCACGGACGTTATTTCTTCTGTAAAATTATGATTAATTATTCATGAATTTTATTGTATCTGTTTTATAGTTCTTTGTATTGTAGGGTATTGTTTCGTTGTATGTTTTCGGCTATTGTTATTGTTTTTATTTCTAAGATGCTGTAATACCAATAGGTAAAGTTAGAACAGTTTTAACAATTTTAAAATAATAGTTGCTTATAAAGTAAAAACAAGAGGCTGACAGTCCTGAGTCTGCAGGTTCTCCCTCCCTATTTGCTTTTATCACGGGCCGCCATTTTGGTTGAAACAATAGGTTTTGAATTCCTTAGGTCCCCTGCCCTCGCTTTCATGCGTTTCAGGACGTTCCAAACAAAGGTTTTCGCTCTCATAGGAATAAACATGGCCACCGTGTGATAAAAGCCGATGGACTGTGAACGAGCAACACGAAAAATAAAATAAAGATAATGATAATGATAGCAAGACTCAGTGCGTAATGATGATAGTAATGATGATAGTAATGATGATAGTAATGATGATAGTAATGATGATAGTAATGATGATAGTAATGATGATAGTAATGATGATAGTAATGATAGTAATGATAATAGTAATGATGATAGTAATGATGATAGTAATGATGATAGTAATGATGATAGTAATGATGATAGTAATGATGATAGTAATGATGATAGTAATGATGATAGTAATGATGATCAGTGCGTGATGATGATGATAATTGTAAATCATTACAAGGATGAAGATGGCCAATAACTCCGCGCATCATGATGGTGATGATGATGGCAACGAGGAAATCAATACTTCATTATCGCAAAATGTGGTTTTATTAATAATTAAACAAAAGTGTTTTATTTACAGTGCTATATTTTCATATCTATATGAACCTGCCAGTCCAACAACACGTCATGGCAGACTTTCGTTATTTCAATAAATAATTCTAGATATTTGATTTGCTTATTTATAAAGCGTCTCACATTCCCATTCACAAAACATTTATCACTGGTATCATGAAAAAATCAAAATATTACTGTCAGTGTAATAATTTCAGTATATATAATAGTCACTCTCTATATCTATGAAATAAAGTTAAATTTCTACCGTGTATTAGTGGTTTTGTTCATAGACAAGTTAAGTAGCGGGAATTCAAAGCAGAGCGTATGTGATTAGAGTTATCATTAA
>OX459095.1:36200767-36398267 GCA_949775045.1 Metridium senile
AGCACAAAACACGGTAAAGACTCGGCTAATTTCTTCAGCTTATCTGACTTCAGGTGATCTGCCGTCCTCCAAAACTCGGTTTTAAACACATCTAATAGAAAGACAAAATAAACAACAATCAAATCCCCTGTGAAATCAAACAACAATTGATTAGGAGGAAAGGGCAGAAAAATCCAATTGAAGGGCAATCACATTAAACTTGGGACAACCCGAAAAGACCGACTTCTTAGTCGCATACACGACAGAACAACCCCTGCCAGGAGAAAACATATCACAACACCTGGGCAGGTACATGAAATCCTTGATGAAGTCTGCAAACAAAACACCACAATCGTAAGGGCATAACAATGGCCAAAACGGCGCACTTTTCCATTCAGGAATGACAACGACACCTTTAGCATGACAAAATTGCATGTGGTCTAGAACCGCGCTAATCAGATAGGGCGGGGGACAAACAAAATTAGTACAATCTCCTCCCCAATCTTGAGTGAAACAATCTACGACCTCCGTCCCGGGGCACCAAAATTTAGAATTAAATCTCGGTAATTGACAATTGTAGTGACAGGCCATCCTATCCACGTCAAAAGGACCCCATTTGTTGACAATCATTCGAAAAAGCTTGCGATTCAACATCCAATCGTCGGGGTCAACGATACGGCTTAAGTAATCGGCCAATTCGTTCTCACTCCTTGGGATCCACTGAGCCTGAAAAGATACATGGTTAGACAAACAAAGACTGAAAATTTCTAAAGCAATAGCTTGCAGTTCAGCAACAAAACTGCCACAGTGCAGAATACGCACGACGTTCTGATTATCAGAAAAAATCTTCACTTTTCTACTAGCTAGAAAACTGGAAAAACTTTCCAAGGCCAACAATACGGCCTTCAACTCTCTAAAAGTTGAACTCTTCACACAATCGTGTACACTCCACATACCGGAACAAAATTTCCGTTCTTTACAAAAAGTAACATGGGCACCATACCCAGACCCACTTGCGTCGCAGGTTAAAGTGGCGCTGCATGACAAAGGTCTATGAATAGGATAGCCATTAAACGCCTCAACATGATTAAACCAAAATCGTAATTCCTGTAGAACACCCTCAGAGGCAGGCAACACGTCATTCCACGTCTGTCGGCTCTGAATGAATAAATACATATGCCTAGAGAATAACCTAGTAATGGGACCCAAAGCCACGCCCAGGGAAATCACAAATCCTGTGATACTCGCGACATCTCTAACACTAAGGTTAGGAAAATCACTAACTAACTTAGACAAAATAGTCTTAAGCTTCGATATCTTCTTATCGGGGACTACATACAACATACGGATTGTATCAATAAGGATACCTAACTACTCCCCAACCTGACGGGGCTCCCAATTGGATTTCTTCTCATTACACTTCCAACCGGACTTGAGCAAGTCATCCTGAACCAGCAAACTGGCCGATTTAGCGTCTTCTAGGGTCCTACAAGCAAAAATACCATCGTCAATGTACAAAATAGCACAAATACCAAATGACCTCCAACGTGATACTAATGGTCTCAACAATCTAGTAAATAAGTAACACGCCGACGACAGACCAAAAGGTAACACTCTGAACACGAAATATCTCTCGATACCTGAAAAAATCCAAGAAAAACCAAGAAATTTCCAAAATTCGACATTAATATCCACATGATGATAACCTGACTCTATGTCAAATATGAAAAACCAATAATTCTTTTCAAACATAATAGATAAAGTGGGCAATCCTTCGTATTTGAACTTAAATGGCTTAATGAAAGGATTAACCGATCTACTAAGATCCAGAACTAAACGTAACTTACGTCCTACGACCACAGACAGTGGGTTACAACAAAATGCCGGGGAGGAAACCTCTGCAATACATCTATTAATTAATAATTCTTCTATGGCTCTAGAAACAAAATCTACATTGTTCAAAGCACTATTGTTGTTCTTAATTAAACACTTAGGTGGTAAGGAAACAAAAGGAAGACAATAATCATGATTTAACACTCCTAGAACTAAACTAGATAAATTTAAATGATCAAACCACCACTGTTTGTTTGCGGCGATTCGTCCTTGAACAGATTGGCCACGCAAGTAAGACTCAGCCAAGTCTCCATGTTTGAATTGAGAACATTCCCTTAAGGCCTCATCTTGGCTGTATGGCAGGAGGACTGATGTTGGGTGGTTGGAGTAGTAGCTGAGGATTTGTTGCTCGTGGTGTAAATCCTCCAAAGGTTGTATGAGGTGTATTGGCGGCCGGTACGCTTCTGGATCTGTACAAGAAGCAAGATCGCCAGAAATGACCGGGTCTACTGCACAAATAACACGTGCTCGTAGGAACAAAAGAAGAATCATTAGCACTGGCCTTCGCCCCAAATCTCCGACCAGAATCAAACTTAAATCTATTAAATTTCTTAGCTTTCTCCGCCTTCTTCTTCTCCCTCTGCACATCAACGGTCTTAATGACCTTTTTAATGCGTTTTTCGTCTGAATCATCCTCTGCAATAGGATCCTGCTTATATTCGCTCACAAAGTCCCACCCATGCAGGTCAGCTAAAACAATGTGTTTCATTCGGGTAGCTATTAAAGTCTTACCTTCTTCTAACACTTGCCTGCATTCAAACATTTTGCCACGTTCCAAGGCTTGGATAGCAGAACTCACATGGGAGCTAACTTTTTCTTCGTGGCGGAACTGTTCTTCGTTTCCTTTAGACTTGAAAGAATGGCCTAGAAAGGGCTGCTCTGCTCTAAATTTCTTCACGGCGTCGTTTATACTTTCGTCAGTCTGCCTCTTCAGGTCGTTTATAAATGCTGATAGCTCGGTTGACAAAAAACCTTTAAGCTCCGAGAACGAACACACAGGAGCGGTCGAAGACGTACCAGTCGCTGCGGCCGTGGAGGGCGTAGAAACAGTAGACCCATCAGACGAAGTATGTGGATTAGGCATGATGACCAGTACGTAGACGTGATTTTCCTTCCAACACTGGCTGTCCAACAAGCGAGAGTAACGAGCGTCACGGCTTTACTGCTTAAATACTGACACATGCACTAGCATATTCAAATATCTATTATAATATATCATTTAAAAATGAGTTCGAATGCTCACGTGATCACAAATACATATCGAGACGTTTTCAAAGTGGTCAATTTGGATTGCCCGTACAAGAGCTGTGCAATTTTTTATGACCAATAAATAACACAAGTTATTCTTTGATTTATTAGCATCAAAATGATGACAAAAAGAAAGCTGGGGGACGGTAAAAATTTCAACTTATTTCATGTTTTTTGATTCGAGGTAGTACTGAGTGAATGCAATTTTCGGCGTATAAATGTCTTCGAGCTAAAAATATGACTGCGTGAATTTAGAAGAGGTGACTAAAAATCAGAAAATAGACAACAATATTTAAACACTTAAGTTACCTTGTGCAATGCAATTTGACGATCAATAACTTGACGATCTTCGTAAACCATGGCAGAGAAAAATACTCCTTGTCTGACAAATATGCAAGATAGTTTGGGTGGTCTTCAGTATTCCTTTAAAACCACATAGCTATGCACTTTTAAGAAGCAAAAAAGCTATACCCCTGCAAAGATAAAGTAAAAAGGTTTGTTATAAAGGCCATTTCCAACGTGGGGGACGGTAAAATTTTTTAGTAAATTGGTATTGCAAATGAGTGAAAATTGGCCAATCCTCAAATTTCTCGTTTAAACCACAATATATTTTAGATCATCGGCTTCAAGACAAGACTAGTGTTTGGGCAATTTTAAAACACCATTACATAATTACTCACCTCTAATTGAGATTTCTTCAAAATAATAGCTGGATGTAGGAAAACGACAACAGCAAAGAAAGTCCTCTCTCGAGTTTTTTGCTTTTTGAGCACATTTTGACGACTTATTTCTATCCAAATAAATACATGATCGCATTGTTGATATCCTGAAGCGCTTGCTCTATGTAAGTAGATTGGATTTCCATTCAAACTCTTCCATCGAAAGCCCTATGGTTCTTAGATCGTTCCATAGAAAACCCAAAGAACGCTTTCTGCAAACAAAATGGCGACCGCATTCCTTTTCGTTCCATTTACACGAGCATGCGCAGACAAAATGCCCATATGCTGGCTTCGTAATTTTCGTGTATATCAATCGATGAACGATCGGATGGCGGGAAAACGTAGAGCGTAAACAGAGCTTTGCATTGCTACCAAACTTGCCAGGTTTGCTTTGGTTCAGTCAACCAAAACAAGTATTTGTTTTCGACTGTTTTTTACATTTTGAAGTTTATGGTTAAGACGTATGAAATAATGCTTGGTAAACATTTTTTGTTTTAAGTTTTGTTATGTTTTAAATGTGATTTTTGGCTCGTTTATTGTCCTATCTTCAACTCTATCGATTTAGTTTTTCAATTTTCATCTCTGATTTTTCGCGCCGACCCTTCAAAGATACCGCTAATTTTGTAAAATCATCGAGTGAACGTAAACATGGGAAGAGAACAGAGGGAAAGACAGATGATGAAGAATCGGACTCTTGCACAGATAGAGATGGAAATCAGACAAGTAGACAACGAAATCAAGGAGAAGACGAAAATACTAAAAGCAAAGAAAGTTCAAGCAGAAAGATTGGACGAGAGGGTAAGATAATCTTAAATATACTTTTTCGAGCTTTTTATGATAGTATGATACATGATTTACGGGGATTTGACTCAATGTTGTTTGGGCCATCGATTTTCAAAGCCTATTAAAGCTTTAATACTGCATTGACATTTTATTTTGAATAAGCTTTAAACTCCCGGAGTATCAATCAATCAATCAATTTATTACACATAATATATACAAGTATTTTTACAATTTCGTCACAATTTTATATTTAGTTAATCTTAGAGTGTATACATATATGTGTGGAGAGTATCCAATCGATGATAGTCGATCATCGGAAAATCAATCGATCAATCGATATCAATCAATATAATTAGGTAATTGATATCGTTTGATATTGGTCAATCGATGATCAATCGATAGGTCACAAAGATTTTTGTCATCAATTGATAATCGATATACTGAATTATTATTGATTATCAATCGATATGTAAATTGTCATCGAATGTCAATCGATACCGGCTAAATTGTTATCGCTCAATCAATGAAGGTCACAAAGATTTTTGCCATCGACTGATCATCGATTTTCAAAATTGAAAAAAAAATTGATATCGATTGATATAGATTGATATCCATTTTATCGATTATCGATTTCATCGATTGGATACTCCGGGTTTAAACTGGATGTCATATATTAATTATACTTTTTTATGTGAAAGGTAAAAAATATTTTAAGCCTTCACATTAAATCTTATCATTATCATGTTGGAACGAGGCGCGCGCTTCTTGACAGTTTAAAAATATAAAGCATAAATAATTAATTGTTCAAACACCCGAGTATATAGAAATAATCTATTCACTATGTACACTGTATTCAGCTTCTTACAAAATTGTTCTCGTATCAATTTAGCCAAATCTCTATTTCTGATAACTGCATGACTAATTATAATAAATTTATATAATTTCAAGTGACAACCATGCAGTTTGCAACTTGATGAGCTGCTTTTGATATCATATTTGTTTCGATCAGGCTCAAATGACAAATAGTAGGTGTAAAATCAGGACCATCCACATTAATATTTAATATATTAGAGTACAAACACTAAAAGTGTGCAATATTTTGTACTATTTACCACTAAATAGTGTTGATTAAACAATAGAGATCAAGAGCATTTGCATAATTTAGCAGTATTTAGTGGTATTTATGTTGCACACTTTTAGTGTTTGTACTCTACTGTAAACCTATTAACTTATGTACACTATACATGCCATGAAATGTTTGTTTTTAATTATGACAATAACCTTAGTAGTATAGGCTTAGGTAGTAAATCAGGTAGCTTACTAAAGGTTTTTCTAAACTAAACATGTAGGTAGGGCAGACAGTCAAGGAAGTAGAGGAATTGCATGATATTCAGAAGGAGCTAGGGGAGACAGGAAGTAGTAGGAAAGTTAAGAAAAGGAGGAAAAGGAGAAAAACTGAATTCAAGGATGGAAAGGTGACATTAAAGGATACATGTGGGAGAAAAAGAAGAAGAGAGACATTTGAGGCAGCAAAAGAAATACATGGGGGTACCAAGAGGGCAGCAAGTGTTGGATTAATTGACACAGTTTTGAATAGATGCAGCAAAGAAATTATAACAGAGATGATGATGAAAAGCCCAAAGTGTAGCAAAGTTGCAGTAAAGAAATACAAGTCAGAACTGAATAAATATGAGAGCTCCAATGAAAATATGTGCCGTAGTGTAGCTGTGTATTATAGTGGGGTGGGTGGGGGGGGGGGGGGGGGGGGGGGGGTTACGGGTAAAAGGAAATATAGGAAACTGTACAGGGATAGTGGTTATAAGGTTAATAATCAGAAGACACAGACGACACGTATAACAATTGCCGATTGTCCGGTCCCTAGACTGGTGTCATACAATAAGCTTATGCCATTCATTAAGTCTATTCCAATCGGTACTCTCTATAGTGTTGAAGAATTGTGTCATGGGATGGACGATAAGGTGAGTGGTTGTTACAGAAGTTTATGTGAAACTTTGATTTATTTGGCTAAGTTTTATTTCAATAAAACTAGTGGCTATGATCTTACATGGTTTGATGATACTAATACTTTTAATGTTGCTTTAGGGGGTGATGGTGCACCATTTGGCAAGGATGACACAGCCTGTGCATGGCTTGCCAGTTTCCTTAACATTGGCCGTGGAGTCCTTAGCAGCAATGAAAACTTTTTAATATTTGGTGCAAATTGTTCTGAAAATGCTCTCCCTGTATTAAGATATATTAGTTTTCTTCTTTCAGAAATCAAGACTTTGCAGAAAGAAACATACACAATTTTCAATGGCACTAGAAACGTTACTGTAAAATTCAAGATATCTGAATTGCCAAATGATATGAAAATGCTTGCCTTTCTTTCTGGTGAACTTACTAATAGTGCAAAATATTTCTCCTCTTTTGCAGATGTATCAACTACCAATGGGACAAGCCTTAATGGTACATTTGGAAGAGAGGAGAAACATCTTTGGAAACCCTGGGACTACACTCACAGACTTAAAGTGGTCAAAAAGGTCGAAGAAGAGAAAAAGGGCCTCCTAAGAAAAAAACTAACACAAAAAACAAAACGAAAAAAAATTACTGAATTAATTTCTGGGCTGAAAAGCCGTCAAGAGTTCAAACCTCTTGTTGAAAATGTTATTGATGTAGCTCATGTAGAGCCATTGCATTTAAAAAATAATGCTTGTGCTCTTGTACATAAATATTTTTTAGAAGAAGTTGTTAAAGTCTCCAACATTCCATCTGATCATATTTCTTTTTCACAGTTGTCATCTAATTGTCCTTTGGTTTGTTATGTCAATGTCCTCAAGTCCAAGTGTTCTTTATCTAGGCTGGCAAAAAAGGTAATGAAACATTATGATGAAACAGGTGTAGATGTTGCAAAAAAATTTGAATACAGGTTTACTGGAAAAGACTCCAGACTTTTTCTTCACAATTTTATGTTTTTAATTGATGCAATTGAACCAGGGGTACAGGACAATACTAAATCTAAATTTCATTTTCACGTTCTTGCATTTCTTGCCTTAAATTTACGTAATTGTGTTTCCCTTTTTAACCGTCTTGACATTTCAGATGAACAGGTAAGTGAACTTGAGCATTTTTGTAGTGTTGTTTTTAAGTTGAATATTAGTCATTTTAATTTTAATCAAACAATGTGGACATTAGGCCATGTTGTGCCTGTTCACACTAGGGAAATGAAAGGTAAGTATGGGATGGGGTTGGGTCTTAATTCTATGGAGGGAAGGGAATCAAAGCATGTTTCCATAGGTAAGTATAGTGTAAATACAATTTTTAATTCAAGATGGGAACAATTTTTTATGCATGAATATGTTTCTTTAATATGGTTGAGAAAACAGGGGTATAACATTACAAAGCCTGTGTCCTCTAGTGGATTGGCATACATTCCAAAGCGTGCCATTGACAATGATTTATTTTGTGGATGTGGTCTTGACAAGGCCCCTTCAAGTCTATTGTGTAAGTATTGTTCACACCCCTTTAGAGCACAAATTAAATCAATAATTTCTAGGTAGTTCTTTAATAATTTATCTCATTCTTAGTCAATTCCCTTCTCAATTTAATTTATTGTAAATACTGTAATATAATGTAATATAATGAAATTCCTAGGAAATTATATTCTATTTATCTATTTGTTGCCTTATATATAATTGCATTTGAAATACATTCACTTCTCAATTTAATTCAATTTATTAATTGTAAATAATGTAATATAATGAAATTCTTAGGAAATTATATTCTATTTATTTATTTGTTGCCTTATATATAATTGCATTTGAAATACATTCCCTTCTCAATTTAATTCAATTTATTAATTGTAAATAATGTAATATAATGAAATTCTTAGGAAATTATATTCTATTTATCTATTTGTTGCCTTATATATAATTGCATTTGAAATACATTCCCTTCTCAATTTAATTCAATTTATTAATTGTAAATAATGTAATATAATGAAATTCTTAGGAAATTATATTCTATTTATCTATTTGTTGCCTTAATTGCATGTATGTACTTTTCTTTCAATTTTTGCATTTGCTATGGACTCCATGGAAACAATGAAGGTAACATTTATCAATTTAATTTTTAAATTTTGTAAAACATTGTTTTGAATATATATATAAATATGTATATATTTGTATTGTAAAATCCAACAAATCACATAGTGTTTGTAATTACTTATTTGTGTCAAAAGTCAAGCAACAACCTTATTATTAAGGTAAATGTAATAAAGTATTGCTGGTTATTTTACAAAATTAAAAAGAAAACTCCCTTGAATTAATGGATGTTTTAGCTTTAGCATTATTGAAATAATATGTTATTTACCAGTTAGAAGGTCCATATACTAGGGAAACACTGCCCATGCAAGGTCTTGAATGAATTCTAAGGCTGCCGAGAGTGAAGGCAGTGTTTTCCTTGTATACTGTGGACTGCGCATATAGTGAAAAACTGGACGGTGAGCTAGCCAAACACAGCACATAAATTACTTTTACTACTAAAACAACTTCTATAACAACATGCATGTGCTATAAGTCTAATCAGTATTGTCCATTAGATTACAAATGGATCTTGTACACATTGATACATTGATTTCATTTGTCAGTGTTTCATAATGTGATGGACTAGTGCCCCAATACTAAGAAAGGTATCAGTTTTTTATTTAGCAAATTTATTGTGGATTTTTATTAGATTTTGAATTTCCAGAGTTAAGAAGTACAGAATTTTGTAAATAATGTTCAATATTGTCTCAGTCCTCTGTACCTACAATTTGTAGAGTTTGAGCATACATAGCTACATGAAAAGATCACTGACCAGTTCATATTGATCACTTATACAAAATTCTGTCAAAACATTTGTCATAAGAATATCAAAGAAAAATCATTGAAACTAGCTGCTGTCATTAGTGAGCATATTGAATGTAGTCTGCATGTATAGTAAAAAAAAACTATATGTGCGTCCAAGACCTTTTTGAATGGCATAGCCTATGTATATGACTCTTGACTAGGTGGCTTCAGAGTGCAAACACTAAAAAAATTAGTACTAAATCTAAATAGTACTAAATAATGCAAATTCCTTTGTTTTTTATTGTTCAATTAGTGCTATTTTGTACTACTTAGTTAGTACTATTTCATGTTTTAAGTGTTTGCACTCAATTGTACAGAAATCCTATTTCCAAAATTGTTAATTGAATTAATTATATGTACATCTGAAATTCTGAAAAGTCAATTTTGCTCTTAAAAAAGGACAATTTGGGAAATTGCTGTGCAAGTTATCTTGTCTTCTGATTAATACCCTTATAAACAATCATAATTAAGTAAAACAAATAAGGAAAAACATTAGTGTGGTTTTATTCTAACATGAAGAAAACAAAAAAATGGCCAAAACAATAGAAAACATGTTTCTAGAGTCTACAAGTATCAAATAGTAGTCATAAACATATAGTAATTAATTAGATATCTCTATATCAAAGAAATAGAGGTGTGATGCTCTATTAAATTACTACTAGTCAAAATCCTGAATTCAACAAAACCACAAGCAACTTTAGTTACACAAGTATAGCATCAAACCTATTGTATCACAAGTTTATCGAATGCACGTTTTCTATTGTTTAATTTATGTTATTAAGTACTAAATTAATAGTACTGTTTCATGGGCTCATTGGCTGCATTATTCTATCAACATTATTCTATCAACACAGCTACACTACACATTAATAGATAAAGTATACTCGAAAATGTGCTAAATTATAAAAAAAACTTGCTTGACCTGCCAATCCAAATCCATTTATTATTGTGATTTACTTGGTCATATTCCCATTGGAGCTCTTTCAAAAAAAAAAAAAAAAAGAAAGAAAGATCAAAAGAAAAAAAATATATATAATACATGTATATGTGCATACCTCCATTAATTGTTGTCTCTTAGTATTTTCTACATCATATGTACAGGACTGGGGAGTTCATGCTAAAGGTATATTATAATTTGTTATATAGCTAATCATTTTGACTATATAACGAGCATTCTCATTGGTTGTTAGATGCTCACGTGATACTAGTTAAATCTAACTGTATCCCGACAGGGATACAAGTGGCCAGCGCATTGAATAACAGTTCAAATTGTCTTAATTGACTTGTCTAAAATGATAAGCTATATAACAAAATGCTTAATGACTGATCCCTCGGGAAACCAGTAAGTTTTGTTTCCCTCGAAAAACAAAACTAACTGTTTCCCTCGGGACCAGTCATTAAGTGTATATTGCATAATTCCCAAGATAAATAGGAAGCAATGTTTACATGACACATGTACATGTATAAATACAAAATTATTGTGACATTAAAAGTAAAGTTTTTAATATCTTCTACAATGTAAGCTACAAGTTTAGCTTGAAACTACATGAGGAAACTTGTTTCAATTATATTTAGTTCAGAGAACTAGTGTAAGCTAGTGTGAACTGTGTCAGTGTTTCTAAAGAAACAGCTCTGATAAAAAGGTAAATTTTGCACTGTAATGAATTTTACACGATAGTAAGTTACCCGTCTTACGGTGTAAATTTAAATTTACCTTCTTATCACAGCTGTATATTGAGTTTATGGGACTGGAAACAAGGGAAATCACAGAGTACTAACACTAAAAGCAGAAAGCAATGCTACAATATGTTTAATTAATGCTATTTTGTACTAGATAGTGCAAAGCACATGCTTTTAGTCTTTGTACTCTACATAAACAGTTATTTATTATTTAAAAAAGTATCAATGAAATTATTAAAAGACAATAGTAAACATTGGAGATGTATAAGAACAAATTTAATTTTAAGAGACAACAAATATTTGTACATATGTATAATGTAAAAAAAAAAACAATCAAAGCCATGTAAATATGCATTTTATCCTTTTTAAAAACAATGATTTATGATTGTAAAATATATTGAAAATTTGTCTATTACATGAAATATATATTTATAAATGTATATAATAATATTAATTAACTTTTTAACCTTGTACATACTTCTATTTATTATTTATATCAATTTTGGATATACTAACTATTTATTAAAGAAATATGACCATTTAATGCAGTTATTTGATTGTGTATGAATGTGTTTGATGTGCATTGCAGTACTCACTTGCAGCATTCACTTTTATAAAAGTGGGTGGCTCCTAAAAGAGCCATTTTTATAAAGCATTTTACCTACCAGGAAGGTTTTAGTTGAGAGCTTTAAAGGGAAAGGGCTCGGTAGTGGTTTACTGGTTAGCATCTTGTTGTCATTCGGGTTTGAGCCAAGCTTGGATCATATGTGAGTTGAGTTTGTTTGATGTGTTGCTATCAACCATGTGCTGGTGTCAGAAAACAGAGACAGACCATGAGCGGCATAATGGTTTACAGCTGGCATTTCATTGTTGTCATTCAGGTTAGAGCCAATTAAGCTTGAATCATATGCGAGTTGAGTTTGTTTGATGTATTGTTCTCTGGCTTACCACAATAATTTTTGATTTCCTTTTCTGATTGTAACCTTGGATGTAGGAGCAACACGTCTTTAGTAAACAAAAGTGAACAGGTTTCCCATTTAAATCTATACTTTCCCATTTAAATCTGTACTCGTGCAAATTGTGTTGATGTGTGCTAAACACTGTCACAGATCAACCAATCAGAGTATATTATTTCTGAAGTGAACTTCTCTGATTGGTTGATCTGTGTGCTTAGCACATATCAACACAATTTTCATATTAAGTACAGATTTAAATGGGAAAGTACAGATTTAAATAGGAACCTGTTAGTGATAAATATTACGTCAGGTAGTACAAAAGGAGGCAGGATCAAATTTGCAGTTATGGAAAGGATAGCTTATTGTATTCCATTCTCCATATTCAAAAGTAATATCAAGCTGGCCACGATTAATCCAATAGGTGAGAGCCAGTTGTTTCTCGTCCTCTACCAGAAGCTTCACAATGTGGTCTTCTCTCCCTTTGGCTCGCAGTTTTCGGCTTAGGTACTGTTTTACCTCTATAATACTCAATGCAGTTAGTACAGATATAAACTTTTGGAAAGAGTACATAGAGGTAAAACAGATAACCTCAGCTTTGTTGTTCTTCTTGATGAAGCATCTAGGCTCATCGAAACTACCTTCTCTGTTTTCTGACACCAGACGTCTTGCAACTTTGAACACATCATAGGGAATACTTCTAGACATTTTGGCATGGTATGGTCTTTTAAAAGCAACCCTTCCCCCAAGACGAACACGTAACCTTTTCAACCACAGTAAAGCTTCGCTGCTGAGGATTGAACCAGCATTGAGGGTTGCAGTGGAGAGGACTTGAGCAGCTATACAAAAAATAATGTATTAATGACAAATGACAAAAGTTTATTCAGTACCTTAGATATATATACATAATTTACAATTTTTGTTATTAAACAGACGATAAGTTGCAGGCTACCTATAATAACCATTGCTGGCTAACCAATCTTGATAGATAGCTTACATAAGTAATTTTATATATATTATGGTCAGTTTTTAGTTAACATAATATTATAGAATAGAAAAAATGAGACAAAAAAAAAAGATAACATTAAATAGAAATAACATAAATAAAACGCGATCAAGTATGAATTTTGAAATATACATATATAATGTCATGTAATGTACATAATTAATGATATGTACAATACATAATTATATGATTATGATAACTAAGCTAATATAATAAAAGATTGTGTTTGATTTGTAATAAAAGATACATCAGTAAACATAAGTTCTTATCAGTTGTTAACTTTTTTTTATTTCAAATTTTATAGAACTAATGTCGTGATGATTAAATATTCCTGCTTTCAGAAATGGTGTACACGAAAAAATAAAGTTCAATTCATGTATATTATTTGTCAAGTACCATGTTTTCATTGGTGAGGAAATCAAATTTCTGTACTAAAACACATATTCTAGAGAAAGGCCTACCTTTTGACCGCTCAGTGGACTGCAATTCACCGTGATTGCAGCTAACTGAGCACTGCTGGATGATGGGTTTCCAAACCTCTTTCCCGATGTCCCTAAAAAGCTCTCTATTAAAACCTTCTGGCGCCGGAAAACTATCAAGCCAAGACTCAATCGCACCATCATCAGCTCTATTTTCTTCTTTCTCTTCATATTCTTCTTCTTCGTCCTCCTCTTCGTCAGAATTCAATACTTTCTCGATGACTTCTTCGACTGTAAACGTAGCCTGCATAGCTGGAAACGCCGCCATCTTGAAATTTATTTCATTCTCATGCGAGCTACCGCTGGCCAAAATGCATGGCGTAAGTGCTGTTTTTTGAAGCGTTCGGGCCCGCCGTGGTACGATGTTATATCGTAGTAGTTAGCTACCGGAAACATAGTGCAACTTAGTTTTTTCCATCAGTTAATCAGTTTTGCTTCGTTGATTTTAGTTACCAAAGATCAAAGTATCTTATTGTTCTATTTCAGTCACGTGTTGTGACGTGAGAGCATACTAATGAGTACTAATTAAGTGTTTGCTTACTAGTTAGCTAGTTACGAAGAAAGTAAGGCCTTGCGGCCGAAGCTAGAAGCTACATGTAACTCTGGGTTAGTGACTATTGTTGCATAGTGTGGAGCAGCTGTTCAAAAACACGAATTGACCGCATGCAACAGCTACAGAATAGAGCAGCGCGAATTGTAACTAGAGTTGATTATTAAGTCAGATCTCATGAGCTCCTAACTGAATTAGGCTGGCAGAATTTGAAAGAAAGACATCATTTACAATTATTGACCATTGTGTTTAAAATCTTTCATGAGCAGGCACCTAACTGCCTACAAAGCCTATTTCAACTGACCTCTGAGGTACATAACTATGACCTAAGAGGGAGTCAATTTGACTTTCAGCTACCCAAGCCTAAAACAAACTTTATGAAACGTTCCTTATCCTATTGTGGTGCTATTGCATGGAATGAGTTGCCCAATAGTGTAAGGGAGCTTAATACTTTGAAATCTTTTAAAATAGCTGTACAGGAGGGAAAGCAATAGCACGCAAAATAACTATTTTAGCACCGAAATATATACACGTTGTACATATGTGTACATATATGTACGTATTTTATTGATTGGTTGATTTACTTATTTATAGATATAACTATAGTATTAGTTTAACTTATTTACATTATTGAAACATTTTAAATTTATTCTTATATACTTATATATGTTTATTTTTAGAGTATTATTGTAAAACTAATCGTACGGCACGCCTGAAAAGCAGTGTAACTGAGTCGTCTACGGTCGTTAAATAATGTTAATTGTGCCAAACGTTTGTAACAATTTAGAAGAGTAGAAGCTAACTGATTAAAGACAAAGTGACAAGAGTAAAGTTTTTTTTAGATAGTACTAGTTGCCAGCTTAGACTTGTTGGTTAACCAATTATAGAAAAGAATACTAAGAACTTTTTTGTTTTGATTTTCATTCGCCAAACTTTTCTAGCGGGTTTGCTGTCATCTCGTTGCAACAGGTTCGGCTGTAGCGGGTTGATCAACAAGTTTTAGCGGGATCGTCGACAAGTATACTTAGTGAGATTCTCAACCCGTTCTAGTTTTTGGTGTCACCCCTTGCAACAGATTTGGCTGTAGCAGGTGGACCAACCAGTTGTAGCGGGTTCATTGACAAGTATACTTAGAGAGCAATTTAGTGGATCTCAACCAATTCTAGTGGGTTTGCTGTGAACCCGTTGCAACGTTTTCGTTTTAGAGGGTTCGTTGGCAAGTATACTTAGAGAAATTGAGTGGTTTTCAACCCTCTCCAATCTCTTGCAACATCTGGTTATTATTTTTACCATTTTTAAGCTGCTGGACTGACCATTTATTGTCTTTTTGCTCTTCCTTTTAGTAAATAAACAAGTCTGAATTACGAGAGGGCTCAAGGGAGGATTCACAGGCTGCTTCACCGAATGCATCAGGAGACGGGTCAGCATCGCCTCTTCGTGATTTGGCTACAATGTAGCAAAGAATTATGAAAAAACATGCCTTAATCCTTGCTCTCAGGGAGGAGTTGAGGCAGACCCATAGGTCCTTCCACCGTTGTCTCGGCACTGGAAGCCCTGGTAGAGTCTTCATTGGCAGTTCCATCACATCACATAACTGCAGAGGACTCTATCTCGGTGTATGTCGAGGCGGCAACCGACCAGCTGTCAACAGGGCACCTGGTCGCGGCTCCCTCAGTATCATGAACCCAGGGGGAGCCCGCTTCAATTAGCACCACGTCCAGTGGAGAGGCCCACATCTGTATTTGTGGATAGAGGCGTGATGGTCTAGTGGTCAGTGGATCGGATTCTGGGCCTACTGGTCTGGGTTCGATTCCCGGCCCGGGCGATTGCGTTGTGTCCTTGGGCAAGACACTTTACTCTCTATGTGCCTCGTCTTCTCGGATAAGGACGTAAAGCCGGAGGTCCCGTCTGCTTTCACTCTAATCCTATATAAGGTGGACGTTAAAGATCCTGTTGTGCTATGTTCGCAAAGAGAAGGGGATTGTCTCCCGGTACAACAGTCAGGCCTCGGAGGCATTCACTAACAACACTCATGATTGTAAACTGCTGATTTTCAGCAGTCCGATAAGTCCTCCATATACACATTAGTAAATTGTGAAGCGCTATGAGCTATTCTAGAGATATAGCGCTATATAAATGAGGCATTATTATTATTATAATGTTCGGCCCTACTGTTGCTGCTCTCAAAACAATGCAAATTTGCATAATTAGAAATTATTGTCATGTTATGCAAACGATTTTAATTTTCTATGTTATTTCCGAGGCAAAATAACAAAATATTCATTGTCATGGCCATGGCATTTCCATGTCTTTCCATGACTAATTTCCGTTAGTCCTTGCCGACAAAGGGCAAAAAAAATACATTTATGCCAAATTATACGTTCTACATATCTACTTCTTGAAACACCAATTACTGAGATGCAAATGTTGTTAATTATCTACACTATACACTTACACTATACCAACAATATAAAGCCCTAATTAAACAATTACTCGGCATGGCTTTAATAGTTTTGTAACATTTTCACTTCCAAGTACTGTGTAATATATAAATTACATGTACATTTGCTGATAAAATATCCATTACCAAGGTTCCTAAAGCCTATTCAACAAATTGAGGAGTCATTACAACAACCATCAGAGGAAGAGCAAGAGGAAAATGGAAACCCGGCGCAGCAAGTTTATATTGAGCGCTTTTTGATGGAAGAGTTGTACTATACTCTAAAGCGCAACAACGGCAAAGTAGTTGGTCTATACAATGAGGTGTCGCTTCTCTATGAGCAACTAGACAAATACAGAAATGGCAGCTCAACCCGCTCATGGGCAGCTCATACATTAGACGACAACGCCCAACTAGAATTTGTGGCATTCCATGACGAGATAAACGAAAGGATAAGGAAAGAACACGGAAGAGACAGACATCGAAAGAGCGTCCTATCTAAAGCCAAAGGACAAGTGCTACGTTTGGCCGCATTTGGCTTTGCCTTGCATCAGGCCATTTGTATGGCTGAAGATCCCTCCATGAAATGGCAATATACCATCACTAAAGACCATATGCTAAAGGCTATTTACCTGATGAATTTCCTCATCGAACAGAAATTTTCTCTTGGAAAGGAAAAACATTCAGTCACAGAAGCAACTGCTGAAAGCGACGTACCCAGTGATCTGCATCGCATGAAGCGTCTACTCGTGTTTCCGTCCCCAGTCACTGTGGCTAAAATATCTCAGAACCACATACAAAGAGTGGACAAAAAGTACAGAAAAGAAGAGGCAATTGACTTGATGGAGGAAGCCGCAAAGTACGACCTGGCCACTGTTGTAACCGAAAAGTACAAGGCCGGAAGAAACGAATGCCTGAAGAAAGAACTCATCGCACAGAATGGCTATTGTTCTATGGACATTTACTTACGGCGCTTAAATTGGCAAAATAGGCATACATATGAATTGAGTAGTGTCTTAGATATCTCTGATTAGTTGGTTATTGCCTCTCATGGGAATTCAATGCATTATTGCCCTTTTGTTCGTTTAATCCTATCTTTTGTTTGATGCCTGGCAAAAGTTTATGACTAACCACAATACTAGTGATCGACTTTCGACAGCGTGGCCTGAATAAATAAAAATTCCTCGTCAAAATATTTTTATATTAGTTGTTATTCAGCCCAAAAAGCCGTTTTATTACAGAAAATAAAGTATAACCACAGTGTTTTAAGCCAAACTCGTGTTTGACTGTTAGCTAAGCATAGCAACGCTGTGTAGTAACAGTAAACAAATCGAAAACAACACATACACATACTTCGCATACAGTCACAACACATCAGCCTCAAGGCCTTCAGCTGCCTACAACATCATCACGTTCCAGATCCACCAACCCTCCACAAAGACAAGTACAAAGACTGTAGACACCTGTGAGCAACAAACCAACCACTCCTCGACCCTTCAACTACAACAACAGCCACCTCACCTCCTACACCTTTCAAGAAACCACGGAAGACGACTAAAATACAGTTCACCAAGGCACCGAGGACTGCCAAGAAAATAAGCAAGCAAAACCTGTTAAAAATGGCCAATAGCAAGGCAAAGAAGAGGACCTCTAGCATCTCCAAATGATTTGTCTTTGGCAACACCAGCGAGGACACTGCTGAATAACTATACAAAGTGTTCACATGTTTGACATCAAACTCAAATCAATTTCACTTTTGTACAGTTATTCCGCAATGAAATCGTTTGTGAGTACTACTCTGAGTGCTTAGTTTACAGCGCAACGCGTACAAAAATGACCACCGATAAGTTTTTCATATCCTCGTCTCGCTATTCACTCTGAGTGGATAACAAAACAGACGTAAGTATCCCAATGCGTTATCACTGATCATACTTGTACGCGTTGCGCTGAAACACTGTTTATGTTCAATTACGTTGTATAACGTTTTATACTATAGTGATATGACTATCATATTCCAGAATACACAAAATGTATTCTTTAGTCAAGATTTTCATATAGGTTCTCAAATAGATTATCATGTAGCTTATCATATAGCTAATTTTCATATACGTTTATATTCAATAACGTTGTATAAAGTTTTATACCATAGAGATATGACTAGAGTACAAACACTAAAAGTGTGCAATACTTTGTACTATTTACTACTAAATCGTGTTGATTAAACAATAGAGAACAAAAGAATTTGCATAATTTAGCAGTATTTAGTGGTATTTATGTTGCACACTTTTAGTGTTTGTACTCTATCACATATTGCACAGTACAGAAAATGTATTCTTTGTTCAATATTTTTATATATAGGTTATCTGAAATTATCACCAATGACTTACGTCATATACAATTTCTTGTTATTTCCAACTCTTTTGCTTGTTAACAATAAATAAACTCAAAAGATGAGGTGCTCAGTTTATGCAAAGTAACACCCTCCACAAAATCGTTAATGGACATCTCTTCGGGGATGGTTGGTTCGATTCCAACAAACGAAGGAGAACGTGTTACCAATGCAAAAATGCACATCCCTTAGTATTATTATTTCACGACTCGCATCCTCTAAAAAAAAGACCGTTTTGAGTTAGGGAGGTTCAAGCGGGTGGGAATACACTATACCCTAATGACACACTATGACATAAATAAGCTGTAAGCTTGTTAACCCCACCACATGATTCATGACTTCACCTGCAAGAATTAAACAAAAAAATACGTCCCCGACATCACTTTACAAAATTCAACTATAGCATAAGTATATATAATAACTTTTTTGACGCAAATGCACCTGAAAAAGTTTCTTTGCTGATTTTCTCTTTGAAAACGTCATCGAATCGGTTTTTCGTTAGAACCCTACCTACTTTTCGATCTGCTTTCAGATTTCGAATCCCATGTAACCCCGCCCACTTATGATTGCGCAATATTTCGAAATACCGTTTTTTCTCCGTAACTCCGCGGGGTTACGTCCGATTTTCATTCTGAAAGCGTAATCCAGATAGAGCATCGAATTTTACATAGGGGGGTAAAGAGGGTTTGTTCAAGGGCATTACGTAATATTGCGCAATAACGGAAAAACATGCCAAAAACTGTTTTTTCGCTTTTTTCACCATAACTCCGCGGGGTTACGTCCCATTTTCATTCAAAAAGCGTACTCCAGATAGAGCATCGAATTTTACATACGGGGGTAGCGGGGGTTTGTTCAAGGATATACGTAATATTGTGCAATAACGGAAAAACATGCCAAAAACTTTTTTTTCGCTTTTTTCACCATAACTCCGCGGGGTTACGTCCCATTTTCATTCTGAAAGCGTACTCCAGATAGAGCATCGAATTTTACATAGGGAGGTAGCGGGGGTTTGTTCAAGGGCATTACGTAATATTGCGCAAAAACGGAAAAAAAATGCCAAAAACTGTTTTTTTTTTGTTTTTTTTTCACCGTAACTACGCGAAAAATATTCGTAACTTATCATCGAATAAGCTCCCCCGGGTTTAATTAAGCCAACGACATGCATAATATTGACCAATGACCTCAAGTTTTTCAAAAATTCAAAAAAAAAACTACTAATCGGTGGCGATGAGGGTGGTGGTGGGAGAGTTTCATATTCTGGATCGACATCACATCATCTTTTAATTCCTAACTTCTGCTCATTACGTGATCTCGTCTTCAGTTACATACCATTGGAAAGAGATCCACCAGGTCTATGTTCATACTAAATTTCGTCTCAAACGGATAAATTCCTTTTGTTTTACGGCGTTAAAACCATGTTCGTGCAGTTTTACCGTTTTGGGCTTCCTGTGCAAAAGTTTCCAAAAATTATTTCAAGGCCCTTGTGATCAAAAGTTTCAAATTTTTCGATGAATATATGAACAGCTCCTTCAATACAACATGAATTCAACTTTCGATCTCTGGACTTTCGCTTTTTAATTGCAAATTTTCATTTTTTGATCGAAATCAGTCTTTTAATTCGTAATGTCCGATCATTACGCTATCTCGTCTTCAGTTACATACCATTGGAAAGAGATCCACCAGGTCTATGTTCATACTAAATTTCGTCTCAAACGGATAAATTCCTTTTGTTTTACGGCGTTAAAACCACTTTCGTGCAGTTTTACCGTTTTGGGCTTCCTGTGTAAAAGTTTCCAAAAATTGTTTCAAGGCCCTTGTGATCAAAAGTTTCAAATTTTTCGATGAATATATGAACACCTCCTTCAATACAACATGAATTCACCTTTCGTTCTCTGGACTTTCGCTTTTTAATTGCAAATTTTCATTTTTTGATCGAAATCACATAGTCTTTTAATTCGTAATGTCCGCTCATTACGCTATCTCGTCTTCAGTTACATACCATTGAAAAGAGATACACCAGGTCTATGTTCATACTAAATTTCGTCTCAAACGGATGAATTCCTTTTGTTTTACGGCGTTAAAACCACTTTCGTGCAGTTTTACCGTTTTGGGCTTCCTGTGTAAAAGTTTCCAAAAATTATTTCAAGGCCCTTGTGATCAAAAGTTTCAAATTTTTCGATGAATATATGAACAGCTCCTTCAATACAACATTAATTCACCTTTCGTTCTCTGGAATTTCCAATTTTTGTTCAAAATTATCGCATTATCTTTTAATTCATAACTTCCGTTGATTACGTCATCACGTCTTTTCTTACACACCTTTGGAAAGGCGAAGATTATATCTATCTTCATAATAAATTTTGTCTCGAACAGATGATTATTTTTTTTTTCTACAACCCTAAAACCGTTTTGGTGCAATTTTAGGATCACTTGAATTCTACATTTCTTCAAACTGTGTTTCTTTTCAAACTTTGTTTTATGATTTCTCCAGGTTCATTGATAGCTGTGTTTCTAATTTTTTTTTCCCACTTCGGGCCCACAAAAATCAAAATATTACCATTCTTTCCAGATCTCTACACCCTTTCTTTGGCTTTATACTTAAATTTCTTTATTAATACAGATTCGTAGTGTATTTCGCACACGCACTGTAATTTTGATGGAGCCATTATAGCCCCAAGGTGCTGATTTGGCTTTTTGAAACTAGAGCCATTTTGGCTATATTAGGGGCCAAAATAGCACTTACATGCCATTTGGGCCCTAATAGAGCTGTTTTGGCATAGGTTTATTAGAGCCAATTTGGCTCTAATATTCTTAAGTTGTATACATAAAAAATCTGGGTCGTTCGTTTATTTTGCATGGACCACAATGGGTTTTTTTACTATTATTCTATGATAAGCAATTGAGAACTCGGAAGGACCAGATACATAGGTATGCCAAAACGGCACCCAAATGGGCTATTTTGGCCCTGTTCTTAGAGTGGCCAATTTGGCTACATAAAGGGCCACATCAAATGATGTGCCAATTCCGCCCTCCGAGGTCTATTTTGGCCGTCTCTTAAGAGTTGCCAATTTGGCTACATACAGGGCCACATCTAATGATGTGCCAATTTCGCCCTCCCAGAGCTATTTTGGCCCTGTTCTTAGAGTGGCCAATTTGGCTACATAAAGGGCCACATCTAATGATGTGCCAATTTCGCCCTCCGAGGGCTATTTTGGCCGTCTCTTAAGAGTTGCCAATTTGGCTACATACAGGGCCACATCTAATGATGTGCCAATTTCGCCCTCCCAGAGCTATTTTGGCCCTGTTCTTAGAGTGGCCAATTTGGCTACATAAAGGGCCACATCTAATGATGTGCCAATTTCGCCCTCCGAGGGCTATTTTGGCCCTGTTCTTAGAGTGGCCAATTTGGCTACATGGATAGCCAAATCTAATGATGTGCAAATTTGGCCCTCCGAGGTCTATTTTGGCCCTCTCTTAAGGGTTGCCAATTTGGCCACGTGGAGAGCCAAATCTAATGATGTGCCAATTTGACTCTATGTATGGGGTCTATTTTGGCCCTCTTCTTATATTGGTTAATTTGGCAACAAGTCAAGGACTAAATCGATTGGCTTGCCAGTTTGGCACACATAGGTCTATTTTGGCCCTTATCTTAGAGGGCCAACCAATTTTTTTTATCGTAACACCGATCCTTTACAGATGACTGGCATGTTAATATGTGATGTTAAAAAGCTATATAAGTAAATAACTCCAGATATAAAAAAATTATATTTTGCGGCATGTACGTTTTTTTCATAATTTGTAATAACTTCTAAATACCGATTCGATTGTGAATGAATGAGTCTTAAGAAATACTTGATTTCCCTGTTCATGCTAAATGACAGATATGTTGTATTTTATTCCATGCATGTCTCAATCAACACAAGGAAATAGTGGCTACGCAATTAGCCAATGAACATCAAATATCCAAACGATTTATTTGCACAACAACATTCATGAACAAATAGCTATTATTCACGATGGTAATCGAATACGACTGATTAAAATAAATTGCATAACTAAATTAGCGAGGTCATCGCGTGACTTTGGTTTCGCTATAGTCAGAGGCACAAGGACTAGGTTTTTGGGGTTTGTGGTGATCGATCTATGTTTGAACCGACTCTCCTTTTAAAATCAGTAAATGGACTGATTTATTACAATGGATCTCGATGGAATTACAAGTATCAAGAATGTCATCGGAGAAGCTTGCCGAACGTTTAACCGAACGCCAATTAATCTTTCAAAGGTAAGCACGATTGTGCCGATGGGCATATATCTGGCATTATGGTATTTATTAAAGCCTTATTATCGTTAGTAGAAGATTATTAACTATTGGTATTTGTTTCGTCTTAGTAGCGCTAGCAAAAGTAGATTGTTTTCGAGTCACAAATGAGGCTACTGCATGTAACACATATCAAGACTATAAGGTCGAAGACTTTGCCGAAATGGTAAGTTATTTTTGAATGTCTACATCTTTACAAGTACAAAACTAACTTGCCAAAGCGCATTTCACTTTCTATATGGATTAGTTAGACTTAAATCATCAAAAACTAAACACACGATAAAGCATGGTCACCGAGCTATGACCGTTACAAATGAGAAAGATCTTATATACACTGTATCCCTATAATGTAAGTTATTCATTCTGAATAACTTAGGAAATGCCTTCCTGCATTAAAATATGCTTTTTTGTCAGTCATCATGATTTTATAACCTATTATCTTCATTTATTGCGCCGAACCGTTTGAAGCACGTTTGGAAAATGGCGGGAAATGCTTCGACACTAATCAAGCATGCGCGAAGTACACGGTAATAGACCAATTCAAATATTTTGTTTCTTTGTTTTTTTGTATTTCGATATTGCGTGGAAAATTTTTGGAACAATGTTTACAAAGCATTTACATGTTATTTATATATCACAAAAACAGAATTCATGCAATTATTCTATTATTCCAAACAAAATAAGTATCAAAAGTACTTTCACGTTTTTGAGCAAGAAAGTATAATGAACATGAAATGCGGACTTCGCTTATGTGCAATGTACTTCCTGAATATGTGTAGAGTTATATGCCTTGGTGGCTCCCTGAGCATAAAGGTGTACAATTTTCTTGGCGCCTCACTACTTGTGGTTGAAACAAGGTCTAACCTAATGTTTCTGGAACACAAGCTTAACGTGTTGATAAGAGAATTGTGCGGCACTTTATCTGGGTGCATGAGGTAATAATTCTTCTCATTTCTGGATTTTTTATATTATAATATTATATATTTTTTTTGTAAGAAGGAAAAGAAAAAGAAAAAGCCTAGAAAAGGCTAGATCAGTTACCAAACAAAATTGTAACTGGCTTTGTAAATTCAGCCTTTCTGCATTATAGGTATATTATTTATGCAATAATCAAAACCAAATGGGAAACATTTGCACATAGATTGTGAAGCGGTCCATAATGAAATTCTGAAAACAATATTCTTGTCGCGATTAACAATCCATTCCACATACAAATAAGTGACTTCATTAAGGCCAGATATATATATCTAAAAAAAAATTATTCTATTTTCAGGCCAAAGACAGCATGGATCGGACAATGTTATTAAAGAAGTAGTGCAACTTTTTGTTTTATTGAGAGAGCTAGTTAGCCACTCATTCACTGATTCATAAACTTCATTTGACTAAAATTAACATGTAGATATTGACTTCCATGGACATATACCGATACCGCATGTAATTGCAACTTGTATTAATCAGTAGCTTATTTTTTGTACTACATTATGATAATAACTGTTAGTATAATTAATGAACATTATACTATGTTCATCACTAGATGTGAATTAAATTTTTTGTCAGCAACAATTGTAATTAATGTATACTAAATTAATTATACATTTACAGATCCATTTTGGTCCTTTCATTTGTTGGCCCCACCAATGTGCCGAAATGGCCCTGTTCATGGCAGTCATATCAAGATCAAGATTTTAGCCCTTTTTGAGAGGTCAAAATGGTTCCAACAAGGATGCTATTTCTGGGTTAATATTTTGGCCCCCTCTTTTGGGCCATAATGGCTCCCATATATGATGGCCCTATTTAAAGACCCAAAATGGCCACGTTTAAGGAAGCCATTTCTGGGTCAAAATTTCGGCCCCCTCTTTTGGGGCCATAATGACCCCCATATATAATGGCCCTATTTAAAGAGCCAAAATGGCCCCGTTTAAGGAAGCCATTTCTGGGTCAAAAATTCGGCCCCCTTTTTAGTGCCAAAATAGCCCCAAAATATAATGGCCCCATTTAAAGAGCCAAAATGGCCCTGTTAGAGGAAGCCATTTTTGGGTCAAAATTTCGGCCCCCTTTTTGGAGCTAAAATGGCCCACAAATATAATGGCCCCATTTGAAGAGCCAAAATGGCCCCGTTTAAGAAAGCCATTTCTGGGTCAAAATTTTGGCCCCTTTTTGGGGCTAAAATGGCCCCCAAATATAATGGCCCCATTTGAAGAGCCAAAATGGCCCCGTTTAAGAAAACCATAATTGGGTCAAAATTTTGGCTCCTTTTTTGGGGCCATAATGGCTCCATCAAATTTACAGTGCGTTACTCCAAAATTTCATCGTCTTCATTATATCGTCGTTACGAACTTTTGGTATCATCATCTCCGTCTTCGAACGCTCTACAAAATCATATATTTACTTTTCTTCCATAGTAAAATCTCGCATTGTACAACGCTATTTCCTTTCACAAAGAAACACAAGTTTAGTACCCCTTTTGCGAACCTATTAGAAAACATCCATTTTATCTTATCCTCTTCTGATTGGCTAATTTCGATCGTAGTGATGGCGCGAATATCGATTTGGCGCTCACTTCGTCTAGAACTCACCGTGAAAGGTTCGTATTCATCATACTCCTATCTTTTAAGCGTTTTATGAAATCTTTTTTAGATTTTGGCGCTAAAAAGTGAATATCTTTGATTTTTTCAAGTAATTTACTAAATTTAAATCATTTTTTTTTACAGTTTTCCAAGATCAATCTACATAATCAATAATCTCGCCACTCGTGGACTCATAAGTGCTTTCTATGTAAGTAATGTAAAAAAATGTACGAAGACTTCTATATTCCATTGTATATTTTAGTCACTAAATCTATGATTTTTATTTTTATTGCAGTTTCGCTAACATTAAACAAGCTTTTCGAACAGTACTTCATTCCTCCTACATCTACTTGTTGGTGAGTATCCAAGTACATGCCTACTCTCGAAACAAACAGTACTTTGCGTACTTTATATTCATTTTTTTACGCGGGATCGCTGGTCAAATTTTCATTTGTCTTTTTATTCTTTTAAAATTTTCGCTCGTACAGTACTTTCAGTACTACAAAGACCACCAACTACCGCGAAAGCGCTGCTCAATTTTTCATTTTCTGAAGACATGATGCATTTCATATTGCTATCTATGCTTTTCTATTTTGTGAAATCGTATTTTTACCGCCGAAGCCCTGCAAAATTTCTTGATTTTCCATGTTACATTTGCCTGATATTGTACTTTTTTTGTACTTTGTACAGATTTCCGTCTCAGGTCAAGCCTTCATCAGTCCACTCTTTCTTGTTTGTAAGTATCACTTATGTTTGTAAACCATGTGGCATGCTCAACATTACTTTTGAGTTCTTGAAATTGATTGTGGACCGCGGGAGCCCTGCTCAATTTCTCACTTTATCACTTTTTTGTACAATTTTCAATCGTACACAGTACATTTCAGCACTTGAAACACGTTTTCGACCGCCGTGGCGCTGGCCAATTTTTCATTTTCTGCACACATCATGCATCTGATATTGCTATCTATGCTTTTCTATTATGTGAAATCGTTTTTTTACCGCGCAAGCGCTGCCGAATTTATCGATTTTCTACAATTTTGTATGTCAAACAGTGCATTTCAGCACTTGAAACACGTTTTCCACCGCGGGAGCGCTGGCCAATTTTTCATTTTCTGAAGACATGATACATTTCATATTGCTCTCTATGCTTTTATGTTCTATGAAATCTATCAATAATTTATTCATTCATTTATTCGTTGTACTAATAGTTTATTTGCTTTGTTGCAGTTTTATTCAGCAGTCTTTGGTCTACATCTATCACTGTAAGTGTACAGTATGTAAACATTTCCTTGTAAATTCATTGTGAAAGTTGTTAAAAACATAAAACATCACTATTTAGTACTTGAAGTTCAAAAAGAACCAATTCATTGTGAAAGTTATATTTAATAACAAACAGTACTTTCAGTACTTAAAATCAATTTTTTTCCGCGGGAGCGCTGCTCCAATTCTCATTTTCAAGTTTTAACTGAACTTTTCATTTTTGCAAGTCAATCTTCATATACAGTTCCTCACACTTTTTTGGAATACATTCAAAGAGAATGTGAACATATTCAACTTGAGCAATTTTTTTCCGTTCCAACTGTCATTTTCAAGTTTTACCTGCACCTTTTCATTTTTGCAAATCAATCTTCACATACAGTTGCTGACACTTTTTTGGATACATTCAAAGACAATCTCAAAATATTGAACTTGGATTTTTTTTCCACGGCACCCGGCTCCAATTGTCATTTTTAAGTTCTAACTGAACTTTTCATTTTTTCAACTGAATCTTCATATATAGTTCCTGAAACTTTTTTGGGATACATTTCAAAGCAATGTCATATTGCAATTGAACTTAAGCAATTTTTGTCGGCTCCAATTCCAATTTTCAAGTTTTAACTGAACTTTTAATTTCTGCAAATCAAACTTCATATAGAATTCCTCAGTTTTTTTAGATACATTTAAAAAGAATGTCAACATATTCACCTTGAGGAATATTTTTACGCTCCAATTGCAATTTTGACATTTTAACTGATCTTTCCATTTTTGCAAATCAATCTTCATATAGAGTTGGTCACACTTTTTCTATATACATTTGAAAACAATCTCAACATAATCACCTTGAGCAATATTTTTACGCTCCAATTGTGATTCTCAAATTTGTCTAACGATGAATCGTGGCCTTATAAACGGAGTGGAGATCTTGAGTATTGGTGTCTGCACGGTTCCTGGACATTTTGTCCAAACTGCAAAAGTTTGAAACAAAACAAACTTTTAAACTCTTTCAGCAATAGAATACCAAAAACAAAAGTCTCCTCCTGCGATTGTTTGAAACAGATTTACTGCTTTCCGAAGTTAGCAGACATTCCACCACCACTCCGAAATCTGTCTTTTGCAGAACTTTGTTTACTGTGACCTTTTTCTCTTCATCAAGGAGAATACACTCTTTTACCAATAGCCTAGCAGCCAAATCCCAAAAGGGCTCTATTTTTTCAAGTTGGCTGCACCCCAGGGGTGGCAAGCTGTTCTTGGTATCATTTTAAAGCCTAGACCCTGCTGATGAAGAATCCGCTTGTTAACACATGTTTAAAGTGTCCAAAAGGCTTGGTAACCAGGCCTAAACTACCCATACCCCTTTGCGCTAAAATTTTATTATTGTACATTTTTGCCGTTTTTACCCGTGTTTATGGTTGGAAAACATCACAATTTGGTTTTTATTTTACAGACTATGATTTTCCATACCATTTAGAACAAAAATATTTGAAAATATATTATTTTTTATTGTTTTGGATGAATTTATAGCTAATTGGTCAAAAACGACACAAAATTTATAACATACTTCAATTTTTGCTATGTTAACATTAAAAGAGTCTGAGATTTTCCTCTTTAGCAAAGATATATTAGTTAATGAATCATTTTAAGCAGAAAAAAATAAGATTGCACCGTCAAAACAGAAACATCCATTATTAAACTCTACGTATACACCGGAAGTGCAATCAAATGTCACTTCCGGTTTTCTTTATCTTTTTTATTTATAGACACTACCCGATTTTTTTCAAGAGGAAATGATACAGTTGGATAAAGATATGTTTTAATTATCTTTCTGAAGTAATATTGTCCATGTTAGATTGACAATCATGTAAAAATAGAGCTACCCATGTGTTTTTTCAAGTGTTTTCTATGAATTGTTTTACTTTTTTTTCTATGTCATTCAGAATCATTTTCTTCTTCATCATCATCGTCTTCACACTGGTGGTTGTGAGGGTTTTCACAGCTATCCCCACACTGACAAGCATCTGAACAACACAGTCCATTTCGTTTACAAGTGCAGTGGTTGCTACAACATTTTCCTATGCAACCACAGATTATCGTTTCCATCAATGCCTCTGGTGCAGGTGGTAGAGACATCCAGTCTATGGTTATCAGGCCACTTTCAACTTTCCATCCGTGGTTTTCAGGCGAAGGGATATCCAGATTGGCTGTAAGGGCATTTCGCCAAATTGCTGCTTGATAGTTGGCTCGCAAGGTATGTTTGTGCAAAGCATCTTGACACGGTGGTAGACATTGTGATTGGCTTTGCTTGGCACAAAACATCACATAGCGGCATTCGTTAACGCTTGACAATCTGGGCTTTCCATACAACTTACAAACGAAGCTTTCACATGCTGTGAAAGGAACTCTTTCTTCGGTTAATGAACAACCAAGAGACACCATAGCTACACATGCAACAGGGTCAGTCTGGCAGAGCTTCAATGGAACTTTCTTCCCTCTACCAGAGAAAGCACTGGTTGAATCACTACCAGTGAAGGCATGGAGTCCAGGCAAGGCATCGCACACAGAGGGTCCTGCAGCATCTGCTATTTTAGTTATCTCTAAGACATTCCTTGTCTTCTCTTTCTTTGAAATAAGAAGACGTCCTTGTATTTCATTGCTAAAGTGACAGGCCAGAATAGCTACATCTGTGTCTGGTGACTTGATTATGATTGTTGGCTCGCCATTCTCAGAGGCATGTTTTGCATGGAGGAGCAGCTTCGTATCAGCTTCTTCATGATTACTGTTGAGCTCAGGGACCTCCACACAAACGACTTTACCATCAGATACAGACAAACAGAAGCACTTATTTTCAATAGCAAAGTAGACTTTGCGACTTCCAATTCGATCCACATAGGTGTCTTGCGACCACTGTTCTAGAAGAAACCTTGTGAGTGTCGTCTTGTTTTCTCCGCAACTCAAGAACTTTTTCCATTGTTTGGGGCATTTTTGGCGACCTCCAGTTATCTTGACTTTGACAATTCCTTGATTAGCACACCTTGATCTCTCTGGGTTCTTGATTGACACTTCGGGATATCTATCTGTGACGAAATCAATCCTTCTTGCCAAGGTTCTTTGGGGAACAACTGAATGAAAAATTGTGACTGCTAGCTCTTCAAAGGTTGCTGGGACGTTAGTAATTGACTGAAGTACTGCCATGCCATCTACAATAAGTGCCGCAGTTGGAGGAACATCTTCAGCTGGTTCAACTCCGTCAACGAGAGACTCCAGTAATTTAGACTTGACAGTCTTGCAGAGAGATCCATCAGCTGAAGCCAAAGACCAGGGGACAGGGCCAAGGGAATAGGTGAATAAGTTGCGTAGATCTGTCTCTCTTGTTTGGGCAGTGACGATAAGACGAGCAAAAAGGTCCCGATCAACTTTTAATATGACTTCTTTCCCACCTATCTTCACAGTAGCAAGTGACAGGGATGCAAACGTGGATAGCTTCATTTTTGGTATTGGATCATGGAATGGAACCTCAGCTTTAACTAATCTTCTTTGGATAAAGGTTTCCATCGCTTCATTGCCTTTGTTGTAGGCCGTCAAAAGGTCATTTTCTACGTTCTTTGGGGCTGTCTTTCCAGATGCAAGCTGGCAGATCTCATCTGTCTCAGAAGACGAAAAAGGATTTCCCCAGTTATTCAGAGTGGCATGGACGTTTTGAACATCTTTCTTGTCTACAGTCATCCTTACTTTGCCAGTCTCCTTAATCACACCATCACCATCTGTAATAGATAATCCAACCAACTCACGACATGCTTGAGTGATTGCAGCGCGTTCGTGTGATGTCAGAAGCCATCGCTGTACAGCACCTTTGTTCAAGCTGAAGCCAACAATTCCGCCCTTGGATTTTGTATCTCTGTTTACTATAACAAGGATAAAAGCTTTATTAATGTGTCAGTAAATAAATCATAAAATTCCCTAAAATATTTATAATCACATAAAATACTGACATTGTGTCCTTACTTCTAGACTAATTAATTGAATTGTGTTTATATATCATATATAAAGATTTCAAGACCAATTGAATAATTAAAATATATTAGTGAATTGACTAAATATGTCAATATGTTTGTCAGTAATTAGTGACCATGATTGTAATAGTGAAAAGGTATAAATGTGAATAATAACCTACCCGTCTGCTCAATTGTCTGATCAACAGGCAATTGACTGAACGCATTGCTGGAACGTTGAACCACAAAGTCACCAGCTGCAAAGGCTTCACTGACAACAGGATGTGCATCCTCCAGGGAAAGCATATCGCACAAGTAGACTGGCAAATATCTTGAGTAGTTAGTCCGGTCATAGGCGAACATCCAAGGAAGCATGTTTCGAATGCAATTGAGATGCAAATCCCAATTGCCTTCTCTGATCGACCTTAAGAAAAGGAGAAGAAGACCAACCATGTCGATATATGAATGCCAGTATACACTCATCTTATTGCTTTGCTGCTTCTTGAATTCTTCATATTTCTGTCTTAGCTCTTCGAGCTCTTTAGTTTGGTACAGTTCGTGGATGGTGGAATCCGTAACATCATTGCGGACTTTGGATGTGACAGACACCACGGCTTGCCTGAGCCGCTGCACTTCTGGGTTTCCTTCCATTTCACAAAGGAAAGTGTGCCAGCTGAGACGTAACAAAGACTCAAGTACTACCTAAAAAAAGAAGTAATCATAAAATAGAAATGATTATTAATATTATTATTATATTATTATAAGTATCGAAATGGTAATGAGATTGTAAAGTTTAGTGAAAGCAATCTGACATATAAAGATTGATACTAGTACGTATGATTAATAATTACACACTAATATTGTACAACTTCATTTTGATTATCACCTTATGCGTACGCACTGCCCTGTTGTAGTGCTTTCCTTCAAGCACACCTTTAAGTGAGCCACTCCCAACCAGTGTAGATTCAAGGAGAAGGTCTCCAAGACCACCGTCACCAAACCGCTTTCCAATAACTGATAGAAAGACACACGTTATGTGGAAACTTCCCATTCTTAGTACAATGCCTGGAAATTCTTCTTTTTTCTTCCACACTACTTCTAGGGCCTTGGCATAAATAGCCTGATCTAACACTACCACTGTGTCTGTCAGTCCTAGGTTGGTTGCCATCTCATTGGACCTCTTGAGTAAAGTGTAAACTGTAGAGAGCTCTGTTGGAGAGGCATCTATGAGCTGACTGTATCCAACCACGCTCTTCGATGGGATATCCCGTTTATTTGCAATCACGTTGAAGCCACTCCATGCTGGTACAGTTTGCATAGTGTCTGGTATTTGCTCGTCAGTCGAAGTAGGCATTCTTGCTAAAAACCATCCGAAGTCCTTCATAGAGGCTTTGCAACGACTTGCTGTTCCTCTTACATCATCATCCCCACCACCATCATCATCATCATCATCATTATCATAATAAACATAAAGTACACTACCTACTTGGTGGAGTATCATCTTCATCATCATCATCCCCACCACCATCATCATCATCATCATCATTATCATAATAAACATAAAGTACACTACCTACTTGGTGGAATATCATCTTCATCATCATCATCCCCACCACAATCATCACCATCATCATCATTATCATAATAAACATACAGTGTATTCTCCAGGACCGCATCTGTTCCCAGCATTGTATTCGTAAATCTGTTTAGATTAATATTACAATATCATTATCTCAGTGCGTATAAAAAATTACAGTATTTTCAATTATAACATATAAATGAGATGTATAATATATTTTCTATTGTGATTACAATACCGTAACCAAAATGGAAAAAGGAAGCTTGAATTTAACACATACCTGAATTGGGACAGCATGGAAAGTGCGCCTCCGGGATTTTCTTTCACGAATTACAATTGGTGGTGGGTCACAGCCATAGACTTGACGTTGAACTACGATTCCATTTGTGCAGTGGGTTGTTCCTCGTCCTGACAGCGTTTCTTCAAGTAAGTCAATATTGTCCCAGCAAAACATGGTGAAGACATTGGGTGAGACAACCTTGGGGAGTAGAACACCTACACGCTCCTGCGCTTCCAATTGGTCCTCGGCAATTCTTGTCTCCATCTCAAGCACTTGGTCGTATGACATTCCATGGCCAAGTCTGTTTAATAGAGTGACAACTTCTTTCGATCCAGTGAGGTTTTTGACTGTCAGAGATAAGCCAACATGTTTTGGGGTTTTGTGTCTTCCGTTTGATACATTATACAAAAGATCTTGAGCAAGGGATAGAACAAGTCGTTGGCATTGTTCATCAACATCAACCCTAACTTTGTTGTCTTCAACAGGTCTGTCTTCATCACTCAGGATCCATGCCAGGAGGTTATAAGCAACATTTGGCACCGAGATATTTTCTTTTTTTATGTCGCTAGAATGTGGTGGCCATGCCATGCGTGCTTCTTGATTTAACAAAGCAGCTCGAACAGTCTTGGCAGCATGATAAACGTTGTTCTCGTCTTGTGGACTACGTGTGACTGGAATTTCTTTCTCTAAATTGTTTATGTTTGCAATACTACATTCCACAATCTGACCTTTGGGCACCTCGTCACAATATATAATCTCAGCTTCAGAACGGTACCGTGGATGCCAAAAGCTGATTCTTCCCTGAAACGCTCTCTGCATTCTAACCTTTAACTTCTCAGCTCGATAGAAAGGATTTTGTATGCCTTGTTCATCTAAAAGTTCCACGTACCGTTTTCGTATGTCAGACATCCTCACAACTTCATGATTATGAAATAACTTAGGTTCTAGCTCGGATCGTAGTGCTTCAAAAGCTGCATCATACTGGGATTCAAAATGTTCCTCTTTATTATTTTTGAAAGCTTCTAATTGCTTTGCATTAGTGTACCTACGGTAGCAGGTTCTATGATAACAGAGTTCTATCGCAACTGGATCTTTATCAGTCAAAGCTAAAACGAGTCTCTGGTTTCCTTGTATGTTTGCTGCATCAAGTAGTGTTGTTCCTGCTTCCATCGTTTCACAAAGCGTTAATTTTTCTTTTTTTCTTCTGTCTTTTGAATCCGGCTTTTCGTCTTGACAAATTGAACATTTTTTTAAGTCTGTAGTAGGAATAGAAGATCGTCTTATGCATGGATTTGGCTTCTCATCTTTATTCATAACTGAGGGATTGGCCTCGTTTGGCAATGATTGCTCCTCTATCTTTCTTCTTTTCTCAACACGTTCAAGAAGATTTTTGGCAGAGTACGTTTGGTAACATGTACGATGGTAAAAACCAAATGGGCCATCTTCCCATTTTCCAGTCATGTTATCAGCAATCTGATCATGTCTAAGGTTGGCAGCTTCCTTGAACGTCTCCCAGCTGACATCTGTGAACTTTGTTAGTTGACCTTGTATACCTGGTTTATGACACAAACATCTACTTGCACTTAATTTTGGCTTTGATGAAAATGCCATAACATTGCTGTTGAGTACTAAGGGGTGAAAAAATTCATTCTATTAAGCTTTACACATCAAAATGAACAACCGTAACGTAAATTTTAAAATGGTTTCAGTTCGATTATTTTCAGGTTAATGAAGCTTGATTTGGTTAGCAATTGATAAACTGTACTAAAAACCAATGCATTACACACTGAAGTACTATTTTGACTTATTATAAAAATCAATTTATGCAAAAAAGCATGTATACTTACAGAACGTTTAGATATAGCTCCAACACATTGTGGCGGCCATCTTGGATGTTGAATAACCGCTGACAAAGCACAGGTAGCCCATTTTTTTTATCTTATGAATTTTATGAATTGTCTACAAAAATTATAATGATTTGGATTATCATTTTCAATAATAATTTTTGTTTCACAAAAAAAGATAATACTGGAGGCAAAACAGTCACTAAAGGAGAACAAGTAAAACAATTCAAAACAATAAAAAAACACTTGAAAAACACATGGGTAGCTCTATTTTTACATGATTGTCAATCTAACATGGACAATATTACTTCAGAAAGATATCATTTCCTCTTGAAAAAAATCGGGTAGTGTCTATAAATACAAAAGATAAAGAAAACCGGAAGTGACATTTGATTGCACTTCCGGTGTATACGTAGAGTTTAATAATGGATTTTTCTGTTTTGACGGTGCAATCTTATTATTTTTTTCAGCTTAAAATGATTCATTAACTAATATATCTTTGCTAAAGAGGAAAATCTCAGACTCTTTTAATGTTAACATAGCAAAAATTGAAGTATGTTATAAATTTTGTGTCGTTTTTGACCAATTAGCTATAAATTCATCCAAAACAATAAAAAATAATATATTTTCAAATATTTTTGTTCTAAATGATATGGAAAATCATAGTCTGTAAAATAAAAACCAAATTGTGATGTTTTCCAACCATAAACACGGGTAAAAACGGCAAAAATGTACAATAATAAAATTTTAGCGCAAAGGGGTATGGGTAGTTTAGGCCTGGTTACCAAGCCTTTTGGACACATTAAACATGTGTTAACAAGCAGATTCTTCATCAGCAGGGTCTAGGCTTTAAAATGATACCAAGAACAGCTTGCCACCCCTGGGGTGCAGCCAACTTGAAAAAATATGGGTTTGGCTTCTAGACTACAAATGGTTACAGAAAAAAAAAAACTTTATCACGTTGTTCATGGTCCACGCAATCCGTTCTAAGTAAAATTGAAGCTATAGAAGACGAAGAGCGTAAAATGGCTTGTACCGCAGCTTATCAATTCTTAATGACCAATCAAGACTCTTCTACTCTACCTTCATAACAATGAGAGAAGACGAGTTAAGTTCAAGAAAGGAGTACAACATGTACGATTACACTAGAAACAAAGGCCTAGAATGTGCATTATGGCCTTCTTTATACCCATATACTTCTTGGTGTGAGTCTATCTTATCAGGAGACGGCACTAAATCTTCTTGCTCACGTTCATTTCTTTTCAAACTCAAGTCAGAGATTCTCGACTACCAGTTACTATACGATCTTTTACAATTTCAGTACGACCGTTGGTTATTCAAAATTGTAAGCGGCGCTATTTCTGTTGGGTTATCTAACAAGTGCACTCCCGCTAGAGCTTTGGAAAATAAGGTTTTCAGTGCTCAATTCTGGCGCTGGCATCACCTTGAACTAATTGACGCTGTCAGGCAATTTGGTTTTCCTACACTTTTTTTAACTATCAGTCCTTATGAGTGGACATTTCCTGTTCCATACTTTATAGAAAGAGCTCGAACACTGAATGGTTTACAACCAACAGATCTACCTGCAATAGAGACATTGCATATCGCTCATGTTTTAGAACAACTTGTACGGGGCTACTTTACAGGTGGAAATTGTGCGAGGTGGTCTCCTCGTACCCCAAATGTTACCAATTACTTTTACAGACTAGAATTCCAAAACCGAGGAACCTGCCATGCCCACATCCTCATTTGGCTTAATTGGGAACATACAGACATAAGTGAATTAAGAGGTGATATTCCTTGGAACGATTCTCACAACGCTTTTCTTGTTTATAATCTTCAATCGTCTGATAAGAACGCCATTGCACTTCAAGAAGACCCGACATCAATTTCTATTAATCAGAACAACAACAAAAGGATACTAAACATTCATCATCCTTTAGATTCTTTTGCAAATAATATAAGAGGTTACATAAGCTCTGTAATGCCAGCCCTAAAATGTAGAATGGACCTCCAAACCACCGATGAAAGGGCTATGATTTTAAGATAAGTGACCAGTTATGTCAGCAAAGCGAATGATTCGCAATTAACGGATATCACTTTTTCTTCTCATGTCATGCCTTACATGGCAGCTTATAGACACCTTTCTTCTATCAAACCAGCAGCACCAGAAATGGTATTGCAAATGTCCAATACCAAGCTTGCGTGGAACTCTCGTGACACAAAACATTTTGTTCCTCCCAAGTACGCAACTTTTGAAGACAACAAGATTGTTCAAGACTATAAACAGCGTTCTACAGATCTAGAACATCTTTCATTCTTAGAGTGGGCTAGGCTGTTCATATTTAATAACAAATCAAACAAACGTCATAAAAGTACGGCCTTGGTTGCAGTTCGATACAATAGTATCTATAATCCTGAATATTTTTTTCAAGATATTCTGTTAAATTTTCCTTTCCGTCATCTCAAAGATCTTTTACATCCCCACAACGAACAATTGCCCAAACAACTCAAGTTTTTTGCAGCATGTAATCTCAAATATATAAGAAAAGAAAAGATTTGTGCTTGAATGCAACAAAGATTTGTATATAGAGAATGTAATACACTTTGTTTCTAGTCTTCGTGATCTTCTTTCTGCTTGGGAACAGAGACTGCTACCTACTGAATTGCTTGAAACTAACACACCAACTACCGATAGCTCTCTCTCCCTTACAGGCGAACAAATTGCTCTCTTCTACAGAATCAAACAAATGTTGACTCAGAGGAAACACTTTTACGATAACATCAATTGTATTCTTTCATCTCATAGCCAAAACCTATGGTCTAAATTTCTAGTTGTCGATGGAAAACCCGGCACTGGAAAATCTCATGTCATAAAACAAGTTACTCAATGGGCTGCCTCGGAGAAATACAGTGTTGCAATTGTTGTGCCAACAGGAATCTTAGTGGCAAATTATCGACAATCTGTCAGTGAAAATGTTACAGTTGACACCGTTCACTCCTTATTTCAAGTGTCTGTCGATTTACATCAGTCTATGATGATTAATGACGAGATAAGTACCTTCGATCTCATTTTTGTGGACGAAGTATCAATGATCTCCCAACGAATAGCAAGACATGTAATCACCACAGTACAACACCTTCACATACGTCCTGTACTAGTTCTTGTAGGCGACGCCTTTCAACAACAACCAATAGACACCATCGATGGGGTAACAAGACAAGTTCAGAACATATACAGTGATGTCAGACTTCAACATCTAGCCACTTTCTTTAGACTCACAACACAACATCGTGTTACAGATAGATACTTGTCTGATCTGGTAGACCACCTCAGATCTCTAACTTCAACATATTCAATTTTGAAAAAGCTGACTGGCGATCGAGTTCTCTGTCCGGATGGCATTCTTAATCTAAATATTTTAACACAGTTTTACAAAGAACAAGAAATACAAACGATTACCGTCTCCAAAGCAGCAGCACGAACAATAAACTCACATCTAACTGCTGCACTCCATCCACAAGAACTACCTTTAGCATCATGCCTTATAGATACTGATCCTCCAGTACAACAACATCTTTTTCCCAGAATGCCCTTGATGGTAACCAGGAATCTCAACAAAATGACTGGCATTGTAAATGGCAGACTGGGAAATTTGGTGGCAATAAGAGGAAACAATCTCGAAATCAAAGTAGAAAACGATCGAAGAATTTTTGTCCACCCACTAACTGTTGACAATCAGAGTGCTCTTTCAATTAGGCTGGTGATCTATCCAATTGTGCCAGCATATGCTTTTACAATCTGTAAGGCTCAGGGACTCACTTTAGAAAAAGTATTCAGAGTCATTGTCTGAGAAAACCATGCAAAATCAAAAGACCTGTAAAGATGGGTGTTGGCCGAATCAATTCATACTAACATCATACATAGGTTGGGTGGTAACATGTATAAATATGACAGACTTAGCTTGTCAACCCTTCTCATTCTAGAAATACGACTACCCCTACCCCTCCCTCCAGAAATCACAGTTTTTACCTTTGTAATTTTACCGAAGTTTACGACCTCCTAGAACACTTAAAATGAAACGTATTCTCTTCAAATTTCTTCTGTGTGGAGTTAATACAGTATAGTACTTGTACAAATCAAGATATACTTAAATACTTCCATACGCTATCTGTAGCCGTTAGAAGTTGTTCACAATCTAAATCGTTGATACGAAAAAAGGTTTTTTTGACCCGCCAAAAAATACACAAACGCGATGCTGAGAGAAACTCAAACCCTAAATCAAACCCTCCTTGTTCCACTGTATCAGAATCAAAAGTAATAGTTTTGGGCCATACAGTTTGAAAGATGACAGAGATGCTCAAATATGTCGAAATTACCTGAAATAAGGCAAAATGGTCCAGATGAGTTCAGAGCGTCATATGTAGTCCATTCCAGGTGTAAAATGAATCCAATTCAGTTTATAGCTAATATTTGCTTTCCGGAAGTGTAGTATGACATGTACTGGAGCTCAAATTGTCGATTTCACTTCTTTTTGTAGCATATTCGCGAGCTTGTAAACAAATCGTCGCCATCTTGGAATCCATTGCCGCGAGAGACTGAGCACTAGCTAGGACACAGGCAGCCCAAGCAAATCACGCAAATTCAGTGGATTTTTTTTCATTTTTTTTTTGTTTTTGCAATAAAATGTTACTAAACTTTGTCTGTAGTTATTGTGATGTATTTAAATACTTTTTGGATGATGTTTGGCTAGTTTTAGGCCATATTTATAATTTCAACCCCACTAGTAATATTTTTCGGGGATAAATTGCCGATGAATTAAAGTGAAGGTAATGTCCACTCGAGTCGCCTGCCTTGTGTAAATAAAACTAGCCACTCAAGCTAAAGCGGCCATCGTCTTATGCCTAAATCCTGACTTATACTCGCAAAAAGTAAGTAGCCAGGACAACAGCCATGCCCAGTTTGCCTCTGATGGACAAGTGTCCAGTCTTCGTAGGTGGTTAGAAGTAGAAGCCCTGCCACTGAGTGCCACTCGAATAAGACCGCGCAACCTCATGAACCAGCTCGACGATGGGGCACACCAACGAACCCGTCCTCTTCCCCGAGAAGACCAAAACAGGAACACCGCTACACCATATGTACGAACACCTCGCCAACTTCAACAACAACCACACTCTTAGATGGACACCACAACTGTCCCAAAGTAGAGCACCTAGAACAACCAACCAACTGATTTCACAAGTCCCTCAACCCCAACAACCGAGATTGACATCAAGGCCTAGAACTACACGTCCGCCGGGAATAATCCAAAGCAGCGACGAAGAAGAAGAAGAAGACGAACAACAAGACCAAAACCACGACGATCACTTTCAAGACATTATGCCACCACCACAAACACTGATCTCTCAGAACCAAACAACAGCTCCACCTCCAACATCGCCACCGACGTCTACAACATCATCCACCTCTGTTCCGTCTAGTATTCCACCAAAACGACTCGCCTTTGCCAAGCGAGCCAAACCAGCGACGAACCGAGTGATATGTTCTAGAGCGGGCATAAACAGACGCATCTCTGACAAGTCTAACAAGACAAAAAAAGGTAAAACTAATACCAACACAAGAACTACGTTTATCTATAGTGACGACAATTAGATAATAGTTTCGATAATCTCTCATTAGACACGTTTGAAAACGAATTACATTTTAAATATAAAAACATCATCTTCAAACGTTTCTAGTTTGACGACTGTCATATATAACAACAAATGTTAAGCAACGTTACAAAATCACTTCTCTGGACCTACTTGTACGAAAAGTGAATGCATTTATTGAACGTGATACACTCTCGTATAGCTAACCTTTTATATCCTCGATATCAGTATTCATCCTTCGTACAAGCCGATCCATGGATTTAATTTACTTCAATAATGGTCGCATCACGTTATACAAGTTCTCATTACATTTCCTTATTTAGTCCAAAACTAGGAATTTTTCCATCTAGTTTTATAACTCAACATGTTTCACTCTAACATTCGAAGTGTCAGTTAGTATTTACTGGTAACATTTCATTGTTCTTTATGTAGACTGACACATGTTCAGTTATAATACTGGATCGAAAAAGTCAATCCATTGTTTTTGCTATCTCTTTCGTTGTTCTTCGTGATAACGTAATATATTTACGAATATCTCAGTTGTCTTAGTCTTCCAAGACATTTCCATTTGTTAATGTTTGTTCATATACAATGTTATTGGGTACTGTAAACCCAGTGTATGACAAACGAACGTTACTGTTCAACCAGATATGGTATTTCACTACATGTTAAACTAGTTATTACATTTATAAACAGCCAAAACGTTTATTACCTTTATACTAGTTACCGTACGCAAAGAATAAGCAAACTCCACACAGTAACTACCATTTCACACTTCACGTTTGGAAGCAAATTCTATGGTACTCACTTGGCGTTTTCTTATTCTTTCTGTTAAACATTACATATTGACAGATATCCAACTTCTGTTATTTTTCTGAGGTACTAACCTCTTTTGATGTTCATATACAATGTCGTTTGTAAGTACACGACACCGTTGTACGAATTACCATCGTGATTGTCATCTACTTAAAAAAAACTCAAGTAAGTACAATTTATATTTCCTTTTCAGGTTCTGCATAGCTTATACAATCATGTAATTATCATTAACTCTACCAGTTATTCAATAAAAGTTATTTACAAAAAAAAAGTGGACAAAAAAAAACCACCTGCACACACTGTTCCACAAAATCGTTACCGGGAATTCTCTCACGAGAATGGTTGGTTCAACTCCAGCAAACGAAGGAACATATTCATTCGGGTCCATATCAACACCACACTCACGAAACATTCTTTTGTAGTATCTACAACTCACTGATAGTCATTATTTATACATAACCTTCACATGCTATAGTCGCTTTTCAAAATTCATACTTCTACACGAAGAAAGGTCGGCAGTGATCTAATACCTAGCTACCACAAAAGATATGATTTGATTTCCAAATCGAACAGAGAAAACAAAAAAAATAATCGCGCCGGAAAATTTTGAAAGGGTGGTTCACGAGGGTGGGTTTAGAACTGATCTCCCGGTTTCTCTAGAAACAAATAAGCCTTAGGGTCATCCCTGTGGCAACTTTTCTGACACCTCTAGCTTAAAACTCCTAAAGATTAAAGGATCGATAGGCCGTGCTTTCACAGTTTGTATCAAAATCAAGTGAGATTTTTCCTTTTTGTTCTACACCTGCGTTGTCGTTTGACAGATGTGCCGCCCCAGCCAAACTCCCAACTTGACAGTGTCTTCGACTTGGATTATGCAGCCAACTGTTTACTATCTTTAGCTAAGCCACCATTTGAAAGAAAGACAATTTCTTACCGAAAAATGAAGTCTATTAACATTCAAACATTTCGACAAGATCAGACTCAATTGCCAGTTGTTGCTGTAGACGATAGTACCATAGATGTTGCTGACCTTGTCAGTAGTTATGATCAAGACCATACATATCTGCTCGACAAACATGCTCCTGTGAAGACATGCTGCATTACATTACGACCATCCGCAACATGGTACTCTGAGAATAAACGTTGAGAAACAAAAAAGGCGTAGATTGGAAAGACATTGCTTAAATCGGGATTGACTGTTCATAACGACATGTTCGTAGAACAATGTAAGGTGGTGAACAAGTGTATTCATGATTCTAAGATGGCATACTTTTCTACTCTGATCAACAAGAATCAGTCAAATCCTAAAGCTAGCACTATTCTCAACTGTAGATAAATTACTCCATCATAAACCAGAGAAGAAACTGCCTTCATCTGACTGCAATAGATCTCTTGCTAATAAGTTTGCTGAGTTATTCCATGGTAAGATCTAAGTAGCGACCTCAAGGATAAAAGTGCAGATATTGTTGATCCATTTCCTGACAGCTGTCGATCAGAATTGTGCAAGTTCCAGCAAATCACTGTTAAGGATCTAACATCTCTTGTTGGTGTGTCAACTAACAAGTCTTGTGTTCTGGATCCCATTCAATCGTCCATCATGAAAGAGTGCACTGTGTATTGTATCTTATAATCACCCGTATGGTCAATCTATCTCTGGAACTTTCTGAACTGCCCAAATCTCTAAAGGAAGCTGCTGTGTATCCTCTACTTAAAAAGCCATCGCTTTACCATGAAGTACTGCTTAGACCAATATAAAATCTTCCTTTTGGCTCTAAATGCTGTGAGAAGGTGGTATCTCAACTAAATGACTATTTGAATGGCATTAATTTGACAGAATGTTTTCAATCTGCTTATAAAGTGTGTCATGGTACGGAAACCGCCCTTCTAAGAGTACAAAATGTTATTTCTAGACTTGTCATCAGCCTTTGACATGGCTGCTCACCATATTCTACTATCAATACTGTCTTCTCGTTTTCGGGTTCGTGGAAAAGCTTTGTCACGGTTTCAATCCTATCTAAATGACCGTAAACAAGTCATCCATGTCGAAAATGAATCATCTGACTCAATCAAACTGGAGTTTGGAGTACCTCAGGGATCTGTTTTGGGCCCTGTCTTATTTACGTTGTACACGTCTCCACTAGGTGACATAATGCGACATCATGGCTTTTCTTTCCACTTTTACGCAGATGACACATAGGTCTATTACACTTTAATTGCTCCGTTAGAAATGATATGGTATCGTGTAGGCACAAAGTTGAAGCATTCATACATGATATTGATAGCTGGATGCTGAGTAACAATTTGAAACTAAATAACGATAAGACAGAATTCCTGCTACTTCATGCACAGCATCGTGTAAATTATCTGTGTTGCCTGGTAAATTCCACAAAATCTGACACTTAATTGATCATCTGAGATCCGAATTTGTAAAATATAGAGTCCTTTGTGTTAAGGTAAAAATGTGCGATTTTGCACCATAGAACAACCACGGTAAACATTTTTCACCTCTGATTTTAATGCAAATAATATCATTTAAAAATCAAAAATCGGCATTCTCGGAACACATAAGCCCAACTTCTTTTTTCTTTTTTTCTTAACATTTTATGATCAAACATCTACGAGCCACACAACAGCCTTTTTTATTTAGTCTATTAACACACAACTCGTTTCTCCATTTAATAACGAATAGTATTGTGGGTAATTATGCAAATTTTCGATAGCACATGGCCCAGACCCCAATTTTGTATAAAGTTTTAACAAATTCCCAGTCACCGGCTACCACCGGACAAAAATTGCACCGATTGCCATCTTTACAAGGCGAAATTCACTAAAATTGCCTTGGTTGGTTCTGGTATCTAGCACGAGAAGACCAGGAAAGCAATTTTACTCCAATGACGCAATTTTAAATGACATAACGACTGGCGCTATTTTCTTTGTAAAATCGTCTTCCACCTTTAAATTCGTGCAAAAGAGTGTCTCAACCACCTAGACAAACTTAATGATGCATGACATGGCTCTTGGAGTAGCAAATGACTGAAAAAAGCACTTATAAACTGGATTTTAGCTCAATTCAGGGTCAAATTGTTGACTCGGAATTGAACGAGCTAAAATTCGGTAGTTTGAAACAGCAACAGTTCGCCTGAGAACGCCTTATTTGTAATAGAAATCGAATTTTAAGCTATTCAATGTACAATCAAGCGTGACAAAGGGTATATAAAAGGAGGTAACAATGATCACAATCATCAGTCAAGTGGCAAAACTCTAACAGATATAGCTTCACGTCAAACGAAAGCTCAATAACCACAAGTTCTACAAGTTCAACGGCCTCCACAAATTCCACCAGCCCAGCCTCAAGCTCCACAGACGCCGATTGCGCCGCTGCCTCAGATACCCATGGATGGCGATAACATCCCACAGCCGCCTCAACTCGCTCAAGGCCAGCAAAACCCAGTGTTGAATAATGAACAGGTAATATTTTGTAATATCTTAGCGAGCTTTGGTTAATTTTTCAGCATTAGCTTATACAATTTATTTTTGTCCAGCTCGTTAGCGTGGCACTCATTTTATGGGAGCAAGGCCAGTTTTTGCAAGTTTAACATTTTTTTAAGGTAGCAGTAGCAACTTGCCGTTAAAATTTCTTTTATACACTTATATATGTAGCGGTGGTGGCCGCGAGTTTAGCAAACACAGTTTGTGGGGACATTGATGAGGCTAAAAAGTGTTGACGGAGATGTGAACGAAGGTGGAGGCGCACCAAAGATCCTACAGACAGAAAGATCTACCTTGAGAAATGCAATCATGTCAACCAGTTGATTTATGAATCGAATTCATCTTACTACTCCAATGTCATTTCAGAGAGCAAGGGTAACCAACGAATACTATTTCAGACTGTTAGCAGATAACTATGCTGACTATTTCATTGAGAAACTTTCTGCTATCCAAAGAAGTTTCATGGGAAGTACTAGTACTGACTCTATGCAAGATCCAGTACCTATTATTGCAAGCTGTGAATTTTCAGAGTTTCATTCACTATCTGCTAAAGATGTTGAAGCTATTATACGATCTTCGCCATCTAAGTCTTGTTGTTTGGATCCAATGTCAACGTGGATTCTGAAAGACCATCTGCAGCTACTACTACCACCTATAGTCAACATGGTTAACATGTCTCTTTCTTCTGTATTTCCGTTGTCGTTTCAGTCATCAATTGTAGTTCCTTTATTGAAAAAACCATCGTTTGATCCTGAAATTTTAAAACATTACCCTTTATAACGCAAATCAAAACTTTTTTGTTCAAATAATTATCAGTTGAAATTCCTTCGAAACTTTTGCAGACTGATCGAAAATGATCACCAACGAATTATCGATTTTCGAGGACTTTTTCAAAAGGAACCAAAAAATTAGGGGAATGATCATCGTCATCGTCATCATCATCATTATTATTGTTATCAATATCATTATTAATATTATTATTATTATTGGTTGTACTATTTTGCTATTATTGCTGGTGTTATCATTATTAGTCGGACTAGCCATAGGCGGCCCGACTTTAGTTCTACCGTTTCGTCAATCTATGTATGTATCTATGTATGTATGTATCTATCTATGAATCATGTCGCGTTTTGACCACCTTACGTCATGAGCATGCGCAAACACCACAGGAAGCCCAAGCAAATCGCCATCTTGGATTTGAACCTGAATTCATTTGGATTTCTCGTACTTCACATCGATTTACTCTTCCAAATCAGCGTTGGATTTGGGTATATTGTTTGCTCAAGTCATTATACAATTGCTAGCTGTTATTTTCTAACGTTTTTACGGAAAGAGGTTTTCTAAAACATGTCTATCAGACAGTCAGTTATACTCGAGCCAACTCGATCCTCGAATTCCCAGAAAGCTGATTAATCAGCCAAGTAGATAAAAACAACGACATGAAAGCTGGATTATTCCAATACGAACTGCCACCAAAGCAAAGAAACAAGTAACTAATATAATTATACGTTTTTTGATAAAAATCAATATTTTCAAAACATAATTCATCTTTTTAAATGTACAATACGCCTTCTCAGGTTCATAAGATCGCTCAGAACCCCTTAAATCACCTAACACCGCCTAAGAATTTAAGAGCGGTTGTCAGGATCGGTCAGGTAAGACGTGCAGAACGAGCTTTTTCGAAATCCTTCAAACTTTGCCAGTTCGTAGGCCTATATAAACTAAAAACCCTGTGTAAGTTTCATCTCAATCGGATAAATATTTTAGAAGTACGGGGTCGATTTTTGAATTCCGAGCTTTCTTCCGGTTTAACGAGGTCATTCTACAGCATCACCGAAAACTCTTTAGAACACAAAAACTTTAATGTTTTACAACAAAATCAAAATCGTTCCATAAAATTAACATAATTCTTTAGCAAATTGCAAATTATTGGAACATTTTCATTTATAACAAATATTTTAGAGATTTTTCAATTATTTTAAATTTTCGGAGCACTTTTTGGCACAGGCAGCCCAAGCTCTGAATTACGTCATTGAATATGCTTGTATATTGGTGAATAAAGACTCGAATTACAACAGTTTCAGTGTCTTCACTTTATTCTTCAGTATGTTCACTTCATAATTTGAATGAAATACAAACTTTGTGGCATGCTGTTCTATGAATGTTATATTGTCTATGTGTGTCATTTTTTACGCGAAAAACGACTTATTTAGGGGTGAAATTGAAGTTTTAGTTTGACCTACTTCACCACTTACTAATAAGAAGACAAGGCTGGACACACGCCACAAGGTCACCCTCGAACTCGGCGCCCAAAACGATACTTTCTCCAATCGAATTCCATCGAAACTTCGGGTATAGACAGAGGGATAATTGAACTAAATCATGCCGAAATTTCATGAGAATACCTTTTGGCAAGGCAGAGCAATCGTACGATATTTGCCAAATTTCGTCAAGAACTGAGGCTCGGTAAAATGAAGTCGGACACCGGATGTCCAACGGCTCTTGAAGCCTCGACCTGGAGATACGAAACCCATGCCCACGGAGGGACGGTACATTCGTGTCGGAGAGGTCATTTTCCCTGCAAGTTTGTTGTTTTTCTGTCAAAACCTTTTCCTTCGATCGTTTGAATATATATTTGCTGCAATTAATAATATGAATGTTAGTATATATGAACAAAACAATAATTGTAATTCTTTTAATCGTAATGTACCGTCCCTCCGTTGGTTTTTTAAGAACAGGCTTTATGCCTTGAAACGTATTCAACTTGCAGATACAGCCGATCTCGAAAGGGTTGTCCCCCTGAAAAGACATATATACTAAAAGAAATATCACGTGACTCATTATATATTCTCTGTCCGTCCGTGTAGAAAGTAAGATGCGTTTGAAAGTAATATGGCGGTGAATTCGAACAAGCAGTATCTTCCCCCGCTAGAAGTACCTGACTTTCTACATGCGCGGAAAGTAAATATATAATGAGTCACGTGATATTTCTTTTGGTATATTTGTCTTTTCAGGTGGTCAACCTTTTCGAGTTCGGCTGTATTTTAGAATTTTCTGGTTCTACAAATAGAAAATTTATCGAGCTGCTATAAATAAACTAACCGCATTGAAGCGTCGACGTCTGTTTATATTTATAGATAAAACTCCATTTTTCCCCAAAAAGAACTATTATGTTCTAACAGAATAAATATTTTTGGTTGTTAACATTCAAGATAAAGTACTATGATTTGTTTCAAATGGAAACTAACGAGTAAACTAGTATAGGCTGCGTCGGTGTTTGATATAAATGATAGGTAATATAATGAAATTTGTAATACTGTAAAAAATGTTGACTTAACTTTACTGACGTTTCGAGCTTTAGCCGTTCGTCAGAGCACTAAGAAAATTGCGTGACACTTAGGAATCCCTATGACATTTTTGGCGGGAAATCTCTTGTTATATAAAGAACACAAACTAGCATTTACAGTTAGGATGCTCGACCTATCAACACTTTATTTAAGGTGGCTCGACTGAGTATTTTAAGGGCCACCGTCGCTGTTTGATCGCAAAATACGTCGTGCGTAGAAAAATAATTTCAAATTAATTTCCATAGCGAGTTCAGGCATAGACTGAAGTTTGTTCTGATGTTTCAAATATTGCAATCGGAACTAGCAATAATTTTTTATGATAGAAAAGTAGTTTTGACAAATATGACAATTTTATGCGAAATAGAGTTTTCTATAAAACCGCATTGATTGTTTTACAAACTTCAGATCAAGGTCTTCGTTGTTGCTGAAAATAAAAAATTTATATGGAAGCATTTTTGAATAAAACGCTTTTAAACATTTACACAACAAATAAATTAAATTAATCAAGCATCCATTTCACTTGATCAAAAACATCACTACAAAAGCTCAGAAAAAGTTGCTTTTGGTCTCATTTGGTCAATAAATGTCTTAGTTATCCGTCTGACGAACATGAACGAAATCACTTCAGGCTATTAGGACATACATGATTTTTCGTTTGGTGAGATATAACTGCGCTTTTTCTTCTTTTGTCTAATATTGCACACATTTTTACAAAATATTTCAAAACTTAAAATTTCCTTGATAAATTTTTTTCTTACCGCAGCATTGGCTTTTTGAAATAGCTACTCATCGATCCCTGCAGTTTTATGACCATTGATAGATTGGAAGATATCGAAAATAATTTTCAAAATAGGTAAACTTTTTGACCGCTTACTCAAGGCTCGCATTGTTTTGGTTGTCCGAGATCGCTATTGTCTATATTTTTTACTCAATTTGTGAATTCCGATATGCATTGTCACCTCACAAACAACACTTGACTACCGTTCGTTAGCCGAGCAGCTCCGAATGTGATCGCTTGAATATTATATTCCATGCATAAAATAAACTCAAATACGTGATCGTTGTGGGTTTCCTGTGTGTCACGTAATTTGCATTGCTGTACACGGCTGTCGATGTATTCGGTCAAACGAGCTCCGTTAACTGTACTCAAGATGAAAATACGTTCCAAGAAAAACTATACATCGAGGTAAGATGTATATAAGTTTTATTTTGACCGTTTTTAGCAACTGGAAGGAGTATTTTTTCAATTTCACCGTTTAAAAGACGACCTTGGCAGTTGAAGTGTTTGTTTTTGACCGCTCTTTGACCGCCAATCAAGCCCGACAATACATTAAAACTTGTCTCAAAAGCTTTAAATCCAACTGTTTTGTTGATCAGAGAACGTAAAAACCATAGATTGAATATGTTTTTGAGTTTTAGTGTACTTAATTGGAGAAAAAGACCATTTTCGCCAGCCAAATATTTATCATTCAGCTGATTATCACTCGCGTCGCTTATGTAGACAATCGTGATTTTCGGGTCAAATTGACGTTACAAAAAACATCGCCAAAAATTCACTTTTCATTTGCTCAAAAATATTATTTGATATTTTAGAAAAGGAATAGTTTTTCTTCATCTGTGATATGATTTCTAAGTGTAAATCGATGTAACAGTGGAGTTATTTGGCAATAAACTTTACCTACCAAAAAGTGCTCCGAAAATTTAAAATAATTGAAAAATCTCTAAAATATTTGTTATAAATGAAAATGTTCCAATAATTTGCAATTTGCTAAAGAATTATGTTAATTTTATGGAACGATTTTGATTTTGTTGTAAAACATTAAATTTTTTGTGTTCTAAAGAGTTTTTGGTGATGCTGTAGAATGACCTCGTTAAACCGGAAGAAAGCTCGGAATTCAAATATCGACCCCGTACTTCTAAAATATTTATCCGATTGAGATGAATCTTACACAGGGTTTTTAGTTTATATAGGCCTACGAACTGGCAAAGTTTGAAGGATTTCGAAAAAGCTCGTTCTGCACGTCTTACCTGACCGATCCTGACAACCGCTCTTAAGAGCTTTTTGCTAAAATCACCTAACATCAACTAAGACCACCTTAGAGTTTAGGAACATTTTCCTAAAAACGCTTTAGATCGCATGAAAATTACGATAATTTTAAAGCCCGGAGTAGGCCTTACAATTAAGATTTATACATATATATATATATTGTAATTTAATGATATCTTACGTTTATTATAGAAAGTTCAGAATTACATCAACTTCAAATCTATTATAAATCCAGTTTTTTTTGTTTGAAATCAATGCCATATCTTTTCAATATGCAAACATTCTGGTCAGAATCCACAGATGGCAACGGTTCAACTACACGAGTCATGCTTTTTGATTTTCGGAAAGCATTCGACCTGATAAACCACCATGTTCTTCTTCAAAAGATGATGTCATACAACATCCCAAGACACGCCTTGGCTTGTGAGAGGAAGATGGCGGTCTTCCCGCGCTCTCCGTCTTCTGTAATTGATTTTCCTTAATACCATCTCAACTTTATTATATTTTCTGGTGCAAAATGGACGAGAAGAAACTTAAAACCATGATAGAAAGCGTACTCGAGTTGAAGTTAGATCCCATAGCGAAAACACTCGAGGAGGTCAAACTAAAGATTAGCAAACTCAATGACATCGAGAAAGCCATAACATTTCTAAGCAATAGATATGACGAGATTTTCGAGAAAGTCAATAAACTTGAACATGATAATGGTCTACTTCAGCAAGAATGTAAAAGCGTTAGCATGGAACTACACCAATCCACAAATTCTATCACCCAACTTAAGCAAGAGGTTAACAACTTGGAGCAGTACTCTCGAAGAGACTGTTTAGAAATGCGAGGTATTCCAGCTACAGACGACGAAGATACTGATGAGCTAGTAAAGCAAGTTGGAAAGCTAATGGATGTACAAATAGTTGATGAGGATATATCAACAAGCCATCGCCTGCCTTTGCCATCCTATGTTAGAACGAATCGCAATGCAAAAAGTCGTGATCCTGTTATAATCGTAAAGTTTGTTCGCCGCGACATACGTGATAGATTCTACAAGTCGAAACACAATCTAAGAAACAAATCTACGAGGGATCTGGGGATGGTTCGCATGGAAGAGAGAAAGATCTTTATTACCGAAAGTTTAACTCAACAAAACAGGAAACTATTCAATCGATGTCAACAAGCCAAAAGAGATCTGGATTTCAAATTCATCTGGACTAAAAATGGAAAGATTCTGATGCGTAAAGACACTGATAGCCCAGCTTTATCGATCACCAACGAATGGGAACTACAACGTCTCCTTGATGACTTTGATTCTTAATCAGTTAAAGATCAGAAACGACTTCTTTACAACTATCACCAGGACTGTGATTCATAATCACTCAGAGTTAAGTAAACAAATCTATGATATCTAAATGACTCCCGATATTGAAAATTTACCTCAATTAGAACTATTATCGGCAATGAACTCATTTAATGATCTTTCAAACATTGATCCCGATACAAATATTCCTTTACATTCTAACTTTAATTATTACACGACCGAAGAGTTTTCTAACAATCATCAAATTAGTACTTGTTCTTCAAGTAAATATTTTTCAGTTCTTCATTCAAACATAAGAAGCCTAAATGCTAATTTTGACAATCTTATTCAGATGTTAAGTGAGTTGAATCACAACTTCTCTGTTATTGGCTTAACCGAAACTAAATACCAAGTCTCTAGGGAGCAAGTGTTAAATACTTCAATGCCGGGATACAACTTTATTTCTCTGCCTAGTTTATCAAATTCGGGAGGTGTGGGTTTCTTTGCCTCCAGCAAATTAAGTTATATTACCAGAAATGATCTCTCTATTAGTACGGTTGACTATGAAGCCTTATGGATTGAGGTACAAAGCGACCTCCATCATAATATTATTTGCGGTGTCATTTATAGACATCCACAAAGTAACGTGGATGCTTTCTTAAATTATCTTGACAATACTCTTGACAAGATAAACATTGAAAATAAGTACTGTTCAATAATGGGAGATTTCAACCTTAATCTACTAAATTCTGATTCACATTCACCTACTGAAGAGTTTCTTAGTAGGCTGTCTTCTTATTTGTTTAATCCTCATATACTTAAACCTACTCGTATAACTCATCACTCTGCAACCCTCATCGACAACATTTTCTTTAACTCCATTGTTCATCATACCATAAGTGGCAACTTAATTTATGATTTGACTGACCATCTTCCTAATTTTCTCATAATTAACAAATTCTCAACTCTTCCAAAAAACTTAAAAATTCTTCGTAGAGATTATTCCCATTTTAATGAAACTAATTTTATAGCGGACATCCAGTCAATAAACTGGACCCAAAAAGTTTCCGAAAGTAATGATGTAAATTCACAATTTACTACCTTTTACTCTAACTTGTCAGAAATTATAGACAAACATATACCCTTGAAGCAATTAAGCAAAAAGAATATAAAGCATATTTCCAAACCTTGGATTACTCCCGCTATTAGAAAATCAATTGTGATCAAAAATAAACTGTACAAGAAGTTTCTAAAAACTAATTCTCCATACTACCATAATAAATTTAAATATTATAGAAATACACTGCAACGTCTCATAAAAATCAACAAAATGAATTATTATAATAAATACTTCGACGAAAATAAAAGCAACATGAAAATGTTATGGAAGGGAATTAAAAACATTATATCCTTAAAGGCAACACACAGTAGTTTACCTTCTAAAATACTGGTAAATGATACAGAATTGACTGACTGCAATTCTATAGCTGATGCCTTTAATGAATTTTTTGTAAACGTTGGCAAAAATTTAGCTTCTTCAATTCCATCTGTAAGCGCTTCACCATTGATGTACATGCCTCCTAAGTTGCTTGATAGTTTTTATATCAACCCCATTTCAACAATTGAGATTGAACAGGAAGTTGAAAAATTGAACCCTTCTAAATCTACTGGTCCTTATAGCATTCCAATATTTATCCTAAAATTACTTAAAGGAATCATATCAAAACCCTTAGAGTTGATTTTTAATTCATCTTTAAATAATGGCGTTGTACCTGATTGCTTTAAATTAGCTAAAGTAATCCCCATCTTCAAGAAAGGATCTCAACTGGACCTTAATAACTATCGCCCAATTTCCTTATTATCTGTTTTTAATCGAATTTTAGAAAAGCTTATCTTTAAAAGATTGATCAGTTTCATCACAAAACACAAAATACTGTATGATAAACAATTTGGTTTTAGACAAAATCATTCTACTCTAATGGCAACACTCTTGATAACAGATAAAATTCAAAAAGCAATAGATGATGGTCATTTTGCATGTGGAATTTTTTTAGACTTGAGTAAAGCATTTGACACAGTCAACCATGACATCCTTCTACAGAAACTTGAGTGTTACGGTATAAATGGACTTGCAAAAAAGTGGTTTGCCTCTTACTTAAACAATAGAAAACAATTTGTGTCCATGGGAAAAATTGAATCCAAAGCTAGCCCAATCTCTTGTGGTGTTCCACAAGGCTCAGTACTTGGGCCTTTGCTCTTCTTGCTCTACATTAATGATTTGCAGCGCTCCTCTAAGATACTTGACTTCCACCTTTTCGCAGACGATACCAACCTATTTCTTGCAGATAAAAGCCTAGTAGCCCTAGAACTAAAAGTCAATGAGCAACTGCTTTTGGTTCATGACTGGCTGTGTGCCAATAAACTAGTACTTAACGCTGATAAAACAAACTTTACTATCTTTCATGCCCCACAAAAGAAGTTAAATTTTCATATTAACATAAAACTTGAGGGTAAAGCTCTCCGTAATGATCAAAGTATCACGTACCTAGGTGTAATTATTGATTGCCACTTGAACTGGAAGGAACACATTTCGTATATATCAAAAAAAATTAATCGTAATATAGGAGCTCTTTCAAAGCTAAGGCACTTTGTTAGTACTGATATCCTTATCAATCTTTATTACTCATTTCTTTATCCATTTTTTATTTATGCTCTAATAACATGGGGAAATACTTATCAGTCTACGGTCAACCCTCTATTTCTTCGCCAGAAAAAAGCCATTCGCATATTAACCTTTTCTGCCTATACTGATCATACTAATCCTCTCTTCATAAATCTAAAGATACTAAAACTTCATGACCTCATCTATTTTCATAATGCATTATTCATGTATGACTATCATGCAGGTAAATTACCAAGTGTATTTGATCCTTTTTTTGTAAAAATCAAAGAGACACATAACTACAATACCAGACTTGCATCAAAATCTTCTCTTTCTTTGCCTCGTGTTAGAACTAATTATGGCAAATTCAATATCCGTTTTAATGGTGTAAAGGTTTGGAATTCCATTGATGAAGATCTTAAAATGCTCAGCAGGCCATTGTTTAAAAAAGAACTGAAAAAAAGACTGATAGATTCTTATGCTAGCTAAGCCTTGTTTTTCTTTTCTTATCTAGTTTTGCTTATAATATTGAATATAATGTACATAATAGACCTCCAATATTGCCATCTATAACTGAAATTATATAATTTCGCATTTGTAAATTTATCTTATTTGTAATAATCAAATACTATTGTGCTATCTTAAGCTGTACATGTATTACCGTCATTTTGTACCTTTTTTCTATTATTTCTATTATTTATTTAATTATCTATTTATTCACAAATTATTCAATTATTAATTAATAATTATCTCCTCTTTCAAAGTAATTAAAACATATTCAATAATATATATTAAGCTAACTGTCAAGTCTAGCCTCTGGCTATTACAGTTAGCTACTACTATTGAATCTGTTTCAATTAAATATTGTTAAATAAAATTGTAAATATATGTAGTAAATAAAGATGAATTGAATTGAATTGAATTGAATTGGATTATTGATTTTTTGACTGACAGGAAACAAAGGGTAAAAATCAATAATGACTGTTTTTCACAATGGGGTGACGTCACGGCCGGTGTCCCCCAAGGGACTAAGGTCGGCCCATGGCTTTTCCTCATTATGATCAACGCTCTGTCAGTGTCTAGCACAGTTCTGTGGAAGTACGTCGACGACACAACACTGTCAGAATCGGTAAACAAGAACGAAAAGAGGTACCTTACAATTGAAAGTGGATGAATTTATTGAGAAATTTATTGACAAAAGCCGATGGATTCCAACTAAATGGAACTAAGTGTAAAGAAATTAGGATAACATTCAGCAGATCAGGTTTTACAGCTGCCCCTATTATTATCAATGGAAAGACTACTGATGTCGTCTCTTCTGCCAAACTACTTGGTCTTATTGTGTCCAATGATTTAAAGTGGAACTTACATGTGGAAAGCGTATGCAAAAAAGTAGCAACCCGTCTATATTTTCTTCGCCAACTCAAGCGTGCCAAATTACCATGTAAGGACTTACTACTCTTCTACTTAACGTGTATCCGCCCAGTCGCCAAGTACGCTAGTCCTGTTTTCCACCATGCTCTTCCACAGTATCTGTCAAACGACTTGGAAAATTTACAAAAGCGAGCAATGATTCAACCTTATTCATCTTACAGTGAGGCACTAAAAGAACTCGATGTCCCCACTCTAATTTGTAGAAGACAAGACCAAGCCTCCTGCTTTTTTCGTAACATCATGGATGACACAAATCATAAACTTCATAACCTTCTGCCACCACTAAACGAAAGCAAAGCAAACACATGACACAAACGACATTTCCGTCTGCCAAGATGCCAAACTAATAGGCACAAGAACACTTTTATTGTACATAACAGTTTTAATTATGCCTAAGATTTTTATACAAATCCTTTTAGCATCTATTTGTAAATATTATTATTATATATATAGTCCATTACATTATATTTTAATTATATATTATTTTGTAAAATATTTCATATCTCAGCCGGCCCGGGGGCTGCTAGGAATTATTATAATAAAGCTATCTATCTATCTATCTATCTATCTATCTATCTATCTATCTATCTATCTATCTATCTATCTATCTATCTATCTATCTATCTATCTATCTATCTATCTATCTATCTATCTATCTATCTATCTATCTATCTATCTATCTATCTATCTATCTATCTATCTATCTATCTATCTATCTATCTATCTATCTATCTATCTATCTATCTATCTATCTATCTATCTATCTATCTATCTATCTATCTATCTATCTATCTATCTATCTATCTATCTATCTATCTATCTATCTATCTATCTATCTATCTATCTATCTATCTATCTATCTATCTATCTATCTATCTATCTATCTATCTATCTATCTATCTATCTATCTATCTATCTATCTATCTATCTATCTATCTATCTATCTATCTATCTATCTATCTATCTATCTATCTATCTATCTATCTATCTATCTATCTATCTATCTATCTATCTATCTATCTATCTATCTATCTATCTATCTATCTATCTATCTATCTATCTATCTATCTATCTATCTATCTATCTATCTATCTATCTATCTATCTATCTATCTATCTATCTATCTATCTATCTATCTATCTATCTATCTATCTATCTATCTATCTATCTATCTATCTATCTATCTATCTATCTATCTATCTATCTATCTATCTATCTATCTATCTATCTATCTATCTATCTATCTATCTATCTATCTATCTATCTATCTATCTATCTATCTATCTATCTATCTATCTATCTATCTATCTATCTATCTATCTATCTATCTATCTATCTATCTATCTATCTATCTATCTATCTATCTATCTATCTATCTATCTATCTATCTATCTATCTATCTATCTATCTATCTATCTATCTATCTATCTATCTATCTATCTATCTATCTATCTATCTATCTATCTATCTATCTATCTATCTATCTATCTATCTATCTATCTATCTATCTATCTATCTAGCTAGCTAGCTAGCTAGCTAGCTAGCTAGCTAGCTAGCTAGCTAGCTAGCTAGCTATCTATCTATCTATCTATCTATCTATCTATCTATCTATCTATCTATCTATCTATCATCTATCTATCTATCTATCTATTTTCATATGAAATTGTGAGATTTTTTTAAATATATTTTACAAAGTCAACATTAAAAGTGTTGTAAACACTAAGCGCTTTGAAAATGTTCTAACAATGACCCACGAGTTGGCCATACCCCTTTGATTTGTTTTTACAACATTTTTACGTCGTCATCATAGCTATTTGTAACATTTATACAGTTCACTTTATAATGCTCTTTTAGAGTATTTCAAAGGGATCAGTGCGTTAAAGTCATGAAATACTACTACTGACTACAACAACAACCAAGTGTAATACCACCCCAGGGACTACAACAACAACCAAGTGTAATACCACCCCAGGGACTACACCAACAACCAAGTGTAATACCACCCCACGGACTACAACAACAACCAAGTGTAATACCACCCCACGGACTACAACAACAACCAAGTGTAATACCACCCCAGGGACTACAACAACAACCAAGTGTAATACCACCCCACGGACTACAACAACAACCAAGTGTAATACCACCCCACGGACTACAACAACATCCAAGTGTAATACCACCCCAGGGACTATATATAAATCTTACAAGTGTAGAACACAAGGATTTGGATGAAAAGCTAGAACTCTTGTACGATGGAGACTTTCAAGATGCGTACAGTGAAAAAGAAAGGAATTTTGATTGAAGATCGAAAAGCGAAAAGAATCATGAATTAGTCAGCAACTCTAGTAAACGGACATTATCAACTTAGACTACCATTCAGACAAGACCCACCAAACCTTCCAGATAGCAGACCCACAGCACAGAAAAGACTGGAATGGTTGAAGAAGAGGATGGAGAAAGATGGATCCTTCAAGGAGAGGTATGCACAAGTCGTCGAGAAATACAGGACAGAAGGATCATCGAAAGAAGTTCCTGAAGAAGATGTAGTTAAAATGAAGCCAATCTGGTATCTTCCTCATCACGCAGTATGGCACCCAAGAAAACCAGATGAACCAAGAGTAGTCTTCGATTGCGCAGCGAAAAGCAAAGGAATACCGTTGAATGACCAGTTACTGAGAAGGCCGGAGAATACAAGTACACTTATCAAAGTGATACTCAGATTCAGAGATAAAGAAGTAGCAGTTGCTGCAGACGTAAAGTGTCATGTATGCAGACTTCAGATTGCGAAGATGAAGAGCAAATAACAGCACCATTACCAGCAATCAGAGTGTCATCAGACGAACATCAACTGATATACCCATTCTCAGCCGTGGGGTTAGACTACTTTGGACCACTGCACGTAAAGATGGGACCGGAAACAAGATCATCGAAGAGAACCCCAACGTTGAACAAACAGTATAGATGTATATTTACCTGCCTCAGGTACAGAGCAGTACATATAGAAGTGGTGCAGTTATATACAGCGACAACGGTACTAACTTTAGAGGTGCAGAGTTGGCCGTCGTCAAAGCACTGAAAGTATGGAATCAAGCAGAGATTCAAACCAAGTTAAACCAGAAAGGGATTGATTGGCAGTTCAACCCACCACCACCGAGCCACCAAGGAGGAGTATGGGAACGTCTTATTCGATCAGTGAGACGAATTCTACACTCAATGATCGGACCACGTCTTGTGAATGAAGAGACGTTACGAACATTCTTGACTGAAGTCGAGAACCTTAAGCATGAGGACGAGAACTAAGACGAGAACGAGAACGATCACATGGAGTACGAGTTTGATGACGAGAATGTTATATTTGCATATTTGGCATGATTTTAACGTCTTGTTGCTTACACGTGTCGAATCGATAAATCGCCAAATAATGTTTTTCAAGGACGTTCAAGACTACCTATTGCTGGCGTATAATGCTGGCATCATTTATCCCGAAGAATTTTTTGTACTTTTTGACGACTTCGAACCAAAAAACCATGATTTTAACCATGGCGCCTTCAATCGATTTGACTTGAATAGTGTCAGTAGTGCTGATTCTTGGAATAACTTTCGGTTTGCTAGAGTTGATGTTCAATACCTGGCAGAACTTCTGGACTAACCAGAAAAATTTAAATGCTATAATCGAACAGCAGCTAACCTGAGTTTCAGGCCCCGGGAACGGGAAGGGGTGGGGACGGGACTGGGGAGGGGAAGGGGAAAAAAGAGGGCCTGACTTCAAACTATATCGGAAGTCGGGTTACGCGTCCAGAATCTGGACGAACTCCTCATTGACCGTTGACCACGGATCAAGATGGCGGACAAAAATTGCAATGAGCTAAAAGATCTGAAAAAAAGCATACTAACGGAACTTAAAAAAGAAATAAGAGCACAAATATCCTCCGAAATCCAAGGGGAACTAAATAATATCAAGAAAAGCCTGAAAGAGCTAGCTGACACTGTTAATAAGGTCGAAGAATCCCATAATAAAGAAATACGCCGACATGATGGTCGCCCTTCAGTCAACAAAAAAGCAAGTTCAAACCGATAAGACCCTGATTGATACGATGGATAATCAGTTATCAGAATTGAAGTCTAACCTGAGTGAATTAGAGTACGAGGTTGACGACACCCAGCAGTATTTAAGGCGAGATTGCATCGAGATAACGGGCATTCCTAAACTTGAGAGCGAAGATCCAACGAAGCTCATAAAAGAGTTGTGTAACAACATGGACGTTACACTTAAAGACGACGACATATCTACAATTCACCGTCTGCCGGACACTAAAAAAGTCAAGAATAGACTTATTGCCAAATTTGTAAGAAGTGAAAAAAAAGACAAAATCTACAGCGAAAAGAAGAAATGTCAAGGCAAAAGCGTCAACACCTTGCCGTCTATAAATTCCACTGGTAAATCTTTCACTAACAAGATATATATCAACGAATCCCTTTCAAGCAGAAGAAAAAAGCTGTTCAGCAAGATTTATCAATTCAAGAAAGAGAACAGCTACAAGTATGTTTGGACAAAAAATGGTAAGATCTATCTCAAGGAAAATGATTCCTCGCCATCGTACAACTTTGTGTCACTAGTCCAATTTGAACGATTCTGCAATTATGACTATACTGCATATAATTAGACTATCATCTAGCTATTATTGAATTAACTAAGTAATATAATTTAGAGACATGGTCCCACAAATTAATATAGATATAAGTAATCAGGATTTTTACAATTTGAACTCAAACCCAGATAGATTTGATGATTCTGATTCAGATAATATGTTGCAATTACCAACATCTGAGTATCAATCAACAGATGATATTAACAATATTTTAGAAAGCAAATCAAATAGTCATTTATTTCTGCTGCATTCCAATATTAGAAGTCTCCCTAAGAATATTGAACTACTAAAAGAAAATTTAACTAGTTTGAGTGTCAATCCTGATATAATTGCCATAACAGAAACCAAACTTAATTCATACTGACATTGAAAATTATGACTTTTACCACAATGACTCTCCAACTGCTGCTGGGGGAACTGCTCTTTATGTGAAGAAACATTTTCGTGCCATCTGCAGACATGATATATATATTGAAATGCCAGAAGTTGAGTCAACTTGGATTCAAGTTGAAAGGCAAAAATCGTCCCCCCTGATTATTGGATGCATTTATCGACATCCTAATGCTAATTTAGAGGATTTCACAAAAAAGCTAGAACTACTTCTGAAACAATTCAATTATCAAAAATTGGAAACATACATTTTAGGTGACTTCAATATTGATTGTTTTAAATATGAAACCCATGCCCCAACCCAAAATTATGTAAATATGCTATTCAACAATACTTTCTATCCCATAATTACTCAACCAACAAGAATAACCTGTCACTCTGCAACTTTAATTGATCATATATAGACTAATTCACCAAACTTTGAAATGTTATCAGGAATTTGGCCCATAGACATTAGTGACCACCTGCCAGTTTTCTGTTTTGTAACACAAAATTTTCATAAATATGTTAGAGACTATAGTAGATTTGATATAGAAAATTACCTGAATGACTTAAGGAGCACAAATTGGCAAAGTCTAATAGACTCTGAAGAACTAAACATCACAACTTCAAATATCCTTGACAGTATAACAACTATTGTAGATTGCCATGTCCCATTCAAACAATTTTCAAAAAGAAAACAGAAAACACGTGAAAAGCCTTGGCTAACCAAGAGTATAATGTACTCTATTAAGATTAAACAAAAACTATATAAGCTTCATATCCTCGAGCCTTTAAATCTAGAAAAAAAGGACAAATATAAACAATACTCAAATATTCTGAATAACATAGTAAAAAATCTTAAACGACAGTACCTAATATCGCAATTTGAAATGAATAAAACTAACCTGAAAACTACCTGGAAACTTATTGGAAACCTTATTAAAAGGGAAACAAAGTCACAAGTATGTCCAGAAAAATTATTTTAAACAATCATGAGTTCACTACTAAGGAAGACATAGCTAATCAATTAAATATTTTTTTCAGTAATATTGGTAGTGAACTTGCTCAGAAGCTAGGGCCGACAGATAATGATAGTAATGATGCCATCAGGTTTATTTATAATTCACCTAGCACTAACTTTGTACTGAAACCAGTCTCCATAAGCGAAGTTCGACAACGATTAGAAGCACTTGATATTAGCAAGTCATCTCCGGACATTCCATACTATTTGATCAAAATAGCCAGTAATGAACTAACTGAGCCCATAGCCTATATAATTAATGATTCAATCAGGAAAGGCAGAGTACCTGATCTTTTCAAAATATCCTGTATTACTCCTATATTCAAGAATGGAGATAGAACCAATCCATCCTGCTATAGACCTATTTCAATCTTACCCTCATTTAATAAAATACTGGAGAGAGTAGTTTATGATCAGATCACTGATTTCATAGACTATCATAAAATCATATCTAACTATCAGTTTGGATTTAGGAAAAAACATTCTACTGAACAAGCAATTCTTGAAATCACTGACAAGTTAAGAAAATCAATTGATAAAAAAGAAATTACTTGTGGAATTTTTCTTGACTTTTCAAAAGCATTTGATACTGTTAATACTGTTGATACTGTTGAATATGGTATTATAGGCAAGGCTCATGATTGGTTTACTAGTTACTTAAGTAATAGAAAGCAACAAGTTAGAATAGACAATGTCAAATCAGACCTAAGACCCACATATTATGGCGTCCCACAAGGAAGTACATTGGGACCATTATTATTTCTATTATATATTACAACCGATTTCAGTGTTACGTGCATAGGCGGCTTTTTTTAGCATGTACATTCGACATGATCATTCGACAGTCTGACTCGACATGCATTCCTAAAATTGTACTTGTTGACATTATCAGACTGATAAATCAAAACTAACAGAATTAAATTTTAAAATACTAAAGGCAAATTTGATTTGCAAAACTTAACTTTAAAATTGCAACTCTAATGTCGAGTCAGACTGTCGAATGATCATGTTGAATGTACACGCTAAAAAAAGCCGCTTATGCACGTAACACTGCAATCGGTTGTAATGATCTTCCTAATGTATCTTCAAAACTAAATTTTAGAATGTTTGCGGATGACACAAATATTTTTTTTTCGCATAAGGACCCAGCAGTTGTAGAGAGAGTTATGAACACTGAGTTACAAGCTGTCTTAAATTTCTGCACAGCTAATAAACTAACTATAAATATTGATAAGACTAACTATATGATCATCAAATCTAGTAGGAAAATAATTTCTAACATTGAACTACCTCAATTTAGACAGACTGAATACATCAAATACCTAGGTGTTTACATCGATCAACACCTATCATGGGAAAAACAAATTAATTTTGCTCTAGGCAAAATATCTAAAAACAATGGCATAATAAGAAAGCTAAGGCATTATGTTAATCTTAAAACTTTACAAAGCTTGTACTATTCATTAATCTATCCTTATCTTTCATATGGTATATTTTCGTGGGGCAGTACATATAAAACTAAGTTGTCAAAAATATGTACTGCCCAAAACAAATCTATTAGAACCTTCTTCTTTGCAAATCAATACGAGACCGCAGCACCTCTGTATACAATTCTTGACTTTCTAACATTTGAAAATATTTTTAAGCTTAAAGCAGCAGTACTTTGTTATAAAATCCTTAATACAAACAATACTAAAATCAAGATACCAGAAATATTCTCTGGTATTATTAAGTTAGCAAAATCTCAACATAGTTATAATACCAGATATGCTTCAGCAAACAATCTTGTCCCTCCACCATCTCGTACTAATTATGGCAAATTTATGTTTAAATCTATAGTGACCAAAATATGGGAAAACATCCCAATACATATCAAAAACAAAAAATCGTTAACTGTATTCAAGTCATGCTTCAAAAGGCACTTGATTCAAATTCAATAAATTGTAAATATACACATATGAGCATGTATACATATGTATATATATATGTTCATATATGTAAATAATGTTGTACCTTTATAATTATGTTATAATTAACTGTAGATATCATATTGTATATATTATTGTAGAATTATTTTCTAAAATTATCCTCATATATCAATAGCTACCTTCTTCTCATATTATAACTATATAACATGATCCGTCATTTTGATCTAATTTCACACTTAAATTGAATTACCTAACTGCGGTGGCTGTCGACTCGAAAGTTTATACTACTTCGACAGCTACACACACTTTACTATAAATTAAATACATAATTTTCAGTTACTTATCCTGCTCTCAAATTTGTAAATGTTATGTATAAATATTCATATTGTAAATATATGTGTGTGAATAAAACAAAAGTTCAAAAGTTCAAAGCTCATTGGTCGAAAAACAATAGGGACATAATACCGGAAGTCAAATAACAAACCTATCACTTGAGACGGCCATCTTGTATTATTCTAGTATTTTATCCAACATCAGCATGTATTTTATAGTATTTTATCCAACATCAGTATAAATATGAGTCATAAGATTTCGACAGAAGAGTTTCAAAGAGCCTTGAGTGCAGTTTTGCAAGATTTTCCTGAAATCACTATCAAGGAGGAGCAGAAAACATGCATGGAAAGTTTGGTGGTAGACAAGAAAGACGTTCTTGGCGTTCTACCGACTGGCTTCGGTAAAAGCTTAATTTATCAATTGCTATCAAAGATTTTTAAACACTCCTGGAACGAGAAGTTTGGTGCAAACAAAGTATTTAAAATCATTGTGATAAACCCGCTGGAGCTTATACGAAAACAACAAGTATGTCGGCTGAACGAGAGAGACGTGAAGTCCGCTTCTCTCGATGATATCGACAAAGAAAATGTCGACGACCTTGAAATTATTTTTGGTAGTGCCGAGCAGTGGCTCTCAGATAAGTGGAAAGACGAACTTATTCGAGGTGGACTAAAAGACGCTGAAGTGATTGTAATCGATGAAGCACACACTATTGAAGCTTGGTAAGTGCAAATATATTTGATTACTATAATCTGTCAAGGAGTGTAAAAGGTGCCTTGATAACTTGAAGAATACAACGACTGTACAAACAATAAATGTTTTGTTTAAAAAATGCATAATGACTCTTTGTGACAGATCATCGAGGTAACTCATTCTCTCATTCTCACAAAACAAATGAAAGTTTCGACAATAATACATAACAAAATATAACTACTGATAAATTAAAATCAATATCTAATTATTTTTGGATTAGTTCTGTTTGAATATAGCTAGCAATAGTTATTGCGATATCCTTACACTCTTGATATCAATGATGAACCTGCTTTTATAATAATAATAATAACTTTATTGATAACATTCAAATTTTATCAAAAAAATTGAAAAACTCAATATAAATTTACATTGTTTTAAAGTATAGCTAAAATATTTTCATGAATTTATATATATACTTTTATAAAATGTTTGGTATCTAACACGCGCTCTGATTGGTTCATGGTCATGTCTATATGAGAGAACAGAGAAAATGACGAAAATATTATATGTACTCAAGAAGCAAAAAAAAAAACACTCGCTGCGCTCGTGTTTCTAAGCTTGCTTCTCTCTTGCTCTACATCTCCCAGCGTGTTTATATCACAGTACAGACACGCACGCCATTTTATATTTCTTTAATACATTTAATCTTATACATCTCAAAAAATATAATTGTAGATAAAGTACATGTTAAATTTTATCATATTGTTGTCATATTAAATATGAATAACTGTAGTTTTATGTGACAACATTATTATGATAAATCTTATGAAAGATTCTGTTTATAAAAATCAATAATAGCTTAATATATTTATTTTTCTTGTAATAGGGGAACAGACAAAAAAGGAAAGGCTGCTTTTCATAAAGCCTTTGGCCAGCTAAAGGACCTTCGCTCCTTCTTGAATGGCAAACCGCTTCTAGCTCTGACAGCCACAACTGACTCTAAAATGAGGAAGGAAATTACAAAGAATCTTTCTATGACAAATCTCAAAGAAGTAGTGATTAGTCCCAACAAACACAACATCAGGTTTACAATAATTGAGGCTAAAAAACACTTGGGTTGCTTTGATTGGCTTGTGGATCTGCTAAAGGAGGAAGAGGAAAAGAGTCCATTGACAATAATTTTTTGCCACACAGTAAATGATATAGTTTTCATTCTTGAAACATTGCTGATGAAACTAGGTAGCGATGCTTATATCAAAAGTACTGCACCTGCCTCTGAACGATGCCTTATTGGAGTCTATTACTCAGCAACACCTGAAACTATAAAGGAAAGGGTGTGCAATTCATTTGGCGGTAATCAAGGTGTTGCAAGAGTCGTGATTGCTTCCACATCGTTGAGTATGGGGGTTGACTTTCCAAGTGTAAAATATGTGATTCACTTTGGCCCTGGACGTTCAACGACTGAACATTTACAACAAGCTGGGAGAGCAGGCAGAGATTCAAATCCTGCATTTAATATTGTGATGTATCAAGGCAAACATATGAGGCAATGTGAAAAATCAATGAGAGATGTAGTAAAGAAAGAGGATTGTATCAGGTGTCTGCTACTGAGAAACTTTGTTGATTACAATGTTGAGTCCCTATTACCACTTCATAATTGCTGTAATAGGTGTCACCGTATATGCAAGTGTGGTGATGGGGAGTGCAGAGAAGCCATTCCTGAATTTGACAAAGTAGAAGAAGAATTCATAGCTATTTGTTCGGGTGAAGCAGGTAGAATTGTTACTGAAGAAGATAAAGACTGTAAAGGAAGCTCTAATTGAGGTACAGTTGACACTTCTAGAATCTCATTTATCTTTTTTTGACAAAACTGGAATAATTACACATGGCTTTTCCATGAGTGTTATCAATACTTTAGTTGAAAACTGTGATAAACTCTTCAGTGTCAATGACTTAATGAATTGTGGACTCATCTCATCTTTAAAGCTAGCTATTATTGTATTAGATGTGTTTAATGAAGTCTTTGAAGACATTGAGATTAGTGAAAGCTAATCTCACGAGAGCATGACGAGCGTGACGAGCGGCCACGCTAAAATGAGCTCTTGAATTTCTTTTTTTTTTTCCATTACTACTTACTATTAGTTTATTACAACAACATATGCTAAAAGAATCATGACTAAGGATCAGGTACAAAAGCGCAGAAAAGAAAACAACGACCTTAAGTCAAAGCTAGACTTATTCGAGAAAGAGATGAACGACCTCAAGTCCAAAATGGCGTCCGCAGAAGGAATTCAACTTGTCTCCAATGAAGAAGAAGCACTATCTCCGTCTACTAATCGTTCTGTTTCCTTTATGTCGGATCAGTATGACGACATAGCAAGATTTAGAAAGTTCGCTGGAAGTGAAATACACAGATTGAGCAATAGTCTTCAACAGATAAGCGAGGCAGTCTCAAGGGTACAAGAAGCAATTAACTCCCTTGAAGATTATAGTTATCAATTTAACGTAAAGATCATTGGCCTGCCTCACATCTCTGAAAATGAAAGCGCTGATGAAACAGCAAATCTTTGTGTCCAACTCTTCAATAAAATGGGTGCTACTGATATATCAATCATGGATATTGATATAGCACATCGAGTGCCGACCCGCAACGCAAACAAATCTCAACCAAATCCAATCGTTTGCAAGTTTCTCAGAAGATTGGCGAAAAACAAAGTAATGGCCGCAAGGTAAAAAAAAAAGTAATGTAAAAGATGTGGATCTGAGTAGTTTGGGTTACGACTCGATTTCAACTGATGCTCAACACGTTAGAATCTTTGATCACCTTACACCTCGAATCCAGAAACTGTTCTACGAAGCTAAGCAGTTCAAGAGAGTTGCCAACTACACATTTTGTTGGGTTAAAAATGGAGTTGTCCTTCTACGCAAAAGTGAATCAGCCCCAATCACCAAACTTCGAAATATGGATGAATTGCAGTCACTTATAAGCCAAAATCCTTATGCAGCCTCTATCATGGAAAACAACTATTAGAGCTAAGTACTGTCTACTTCTATTTAAATTATAAACATTATTTAGAAAGAGATTATTATCAATATTTAATCGACTGTTTGAAAAGGTAATGTATAACAGATTTATAAGCTTTATTAACAAATATGACTTGTTACATGATTCACAATACGGTTTTCGTACGAATCGTAATACTCAGCATGCGGTAATTGATATCATTAATAAAATACAGGAAAATATGGATCAAGGCAAATTTACATGTGGAATCTTTATTGACTTAAAAAAAGCTTTTGACACGGTCAATCATAACATTCTTTTGACTAAATTACACCATTTCGGATTTCGTGGCCTTGTTCATGATTGGCTGAAATCTTATCTCTTTAATAGACGGCATACAGTATGTATCAACGATTCAATTTCATATTATCAGGTATCACAATGCAGTGTACCACAAGGTTCAGTTTTGGGACCACTTTTGTTTCTTATTTATATTAATAATATCATTAACTGCAGCAAGGTCTTTTCCTTCCACCTATTCGCTGATGATACCAGTATACTTTACGAAAACAAAAACTTGAATAATTTACAGGATACAGTGAATACTGAACTCCACAAACTAACTGAATGGCTACGAACAAACCGACTATCACTAAATGTTAAAAAGACTAACTATGCCATATTTCGACCTAGACAAAAAAAGTTAACGGTAAATCCAACTATCTTTAGTTCAGATAATCTAAATCAGCACAAAGAAATCGAATGTAAAAATTTTATCAAATATCTTGGGGTTTTCATAGACTCTCATTTATCTTGGAAAACGCATATCGACTATATTGCACAAAAAATAAGCAGATCAATTGGCAATATTGCCAAACTGAGACATTTTGTTCCACGCAAAGCCTTATTCAACATATATAAGTCATTAATAGAGCCACATTTGCTCTATGGGATCTGTTCCTGGGGTAATAGTGCTAAAACACACCTAAATCGATTACTTGTATTACAAAAGCGAGCCCTTCGACTTATCAATTTTTCAAATTCTAGAAATCACGCTGTTCCATTTTTCATTCAGGCAAATTCCCTTCCTTTAAATTTTCTTTACTTTGAACGAATGTCCATTATGATGCATGACATTCATAATAATATTATCCCCAGAAATATAAATGACATCTTTAAATCAACTGTAAACGTCCATCATTATAAAACTAGATCTACAACTAATAAATGCTTTTATATTGAGAGTGTACGAACCGAACTAATAAGAAGCTCTTTTAAATCAACTGGTCCTAAAATCTGGAATAGCATCCCGTTAGCACTAAAAAATATGAAAAAAACTCAATTCAAAACTAACATCAGAAACCATCTTCTTCAGCTCCTTGAAAAATCAGACAATTATTTGGATCTTGAGCAAATTCTTGATCTCTTTCATAAATTGAAATTTCATTAATCTTCCTGTGCCTCGATTCAATTAACACCTCTGTTGTTTTGTTCTAAACTAATTTGTTATTGATTGTCACCTTATTTAAATAACTTAAAATAATTGTAAATTTAATTTTTATTTGGATTTGTCATGTAAACCAATTTAAATATTTAAGTATTGCTACCGCCTCGAATAGTTTTTGAGAACTAACTGCGGATAGCAATAGTTCCTAAATTGTATATATTGTTTACTTAAATAAAAATTGTTGTTGTTGTTGTTGTAAGCCTGTATGAGCTGGTTAATTTATCATCTTTTGTGTTTGATGAAGTTCTTGCTACCAATGCTTTTGAAAGTAACATTGATAATGACAATGACAATGATTTCTTTTAAATTAAGGTTTTATAATTAACTTGAAAGTATCACTTACCAGTTGCAAGAATGTCGCATGAAAATGAACATTTATTTAATTACTAAGTAAAAAGATGAATAACACAAGAAAGAGCTTGAGTGTTATTGTATGAAAAAATTTGCCACTAAATTACTAAATCATTTGCCATTAAATTACTAAGTCATTCAGGACAACATTTTTGCAACAAGGTCTAAGTATAATATTATATTAATTTTATTCATAATAAATAGTATAACTAGATGAATTATCAACAATAAAGATATTTTTTATTATTCAAGTTATGAATTATTAGCAATTTCATAAACTCCTTTCCATTGTCTAAAATGAGTGTGTGCCCACTGAAAGAAGTTTCTATAGTCAATTTCTAGAATATTGGGTTTAAAATTGGAAAAGGAATCGTAACCTTCCCTATTAGGAGTATAAGAAAAAACATTCCCATCTAATAAATCTTGTACAATGCAAGTGACTGTGTCTGCACAATTTCTGTTTCCATGATACCCACGTTTGAAACTTTTATTGCAATCACTATATATGTTATTTGTGACTTTATTAAGTACTGTGATGCTTCTGGCATAGCGTTGGTCTGCAGCTTCTGTGATTTTACCTCCCATTGTTTTAAGTAGCTTTTTGAGATCTAGATTTAAATGTTCCATGTGCAGATCAAGAGGTATATTTCCACCTCTTGTTCCTTTCTTATTCAAGAAGCGATTATTAATCAATAGAGAAGCCTGATGTATTGGTAAAATGGCATAGATATTAGCAAAAAAATGAAGTAAAAGGAATGCATATTTAGTGTGTTTGAGCTTATACTCAAACAATAAAACCATTTTGTAACATCGCACTAGCCTATTACCATAACCCTCTTTAATGGCATCTATTATATCGAGAAAGAGAAGTCCACATTGCAGTCTAGCATTTTGGTAATTAAATTTTATATCAGTTTTTTCTTTCTTTTCATTTGTCTTTTTGTGGGGAACAGCTGTTGGTGCTACTGTTGGTGCCTCTTGATTATGCTGTACTCTCTCTCATGCCTATTTCAAAAAAGGGTGACATGCCATTAAAAAAGAGCACTATTACTTTTTTGTAGTTATTTAAAAGGTTTTTGTGGGAGGAGATAAATTACCATGTTGACCATCTTTACCATTTAGTATCACAGCATATTGTAACAGTTTTAACAGCTGATTTTATATATTCAAAGTTTTTAGATTGAGTTTTATTTCATTTTTACTTGTCGCGTGTTGATTTAGTAGTATAAACAAGTTGACAGTTGAGATTTCGACACTTGTAGTAGTCAAACCTGTCTCTATCTCTGTCTCCACCATTATCCACTTGCAATTGAGGGTGATGTGATAACTCATGCCTGAAATGTAATGAATGCTTATATTTTAGTTATTTTATTCTTTAATTGTACTCACAAGTTATTTTATAAGTAATGATTTTGAAACAAATAATGACGTAAAAATGAGACTTAGTAAAGAAATAATTGTTTTTTGACGTTTCGGAGCCATCGCGCTCCATTATCAGATAATACTAATTACAAAATGCAGAAAGTTCGCTTATAAATTAATTTATGTAAATAATTTAGCCTTGATGGAATCGGACTGTACATTCAGGACAGGACCTTTTAAGGACCAGGTGTCCGCGGACACTGTGAAAAAGCAGCTTAAAGATCTTAGCGCAAACGTTCGTACAATTATCCAGCCCATCTTTACCACCCGTAAGCTTGAAGAAGATCTCAAAACACGGGAGTTGAAACCTACTATTGTGAATCAACAACGTGTCGTCTATTCTTTTAAATGTGACCAGTGCGATGCAGGTTATGTAGGTTTCACAAATGGACACCTTCATGTACGCGTTGAACAGCACAAGCAAAAATCTTCATCTATTTATAAACACTATCTTAAAGAACACAATAGTACTGCTCCTGACAACTTAATTAATAACTTTATTGTTCTTAAGAAATGTTCTAGCAAATTTGACTGCCTTCTGCACGAGATGCTGTACATCAGGGAATTAAAACCTGTCCTGAATGTACAGTCCGATTCCATCAAGGCTAAATTATTTACATAAATTAGTTTATAAGCGAACTTTCTGCATTTTGTAATTAGTATTATCTGATAATGAAGCGCGATGGCTCCGAAACATCAAAAAACAATTATTTCTTTACTAAGTCTCATTTTTACGTCATTATGTGTTACAAGTTATTGTTAGGAATATTATAATTATTAACAGGTTCCAATTTAAATCTGTACTTTCCCATTTAAATCTGTACTTATGCAAATTATGTTGATGTGTGCTAAACACACAGATCAACCAATCAGAGTATATTATTTCTGAAGTGAACATCTCTGATTGGTTGATCTGTGTGGGTTTTTTTTTCAGTTTGTTTGCCTATGCTCTTTTAGTGTAAATTCAAATGAGGTATAGTGGTTAAATTTATGTATCCACATAAAACTCATGTCAATCAATGAGATTCTGGTAATGTTTTCAGTAAGGAAAAGGCACTTATCATTTATTGTACCTTACTCTACTGGAGTGAAGAGGAAAGACAGCATGATATCCTTCACTACGGCACTGAAAACCATTCTTGTGCAGTAAATCTAGTTGTATAACCTGGTCTGGCAAGTTATTTGGCTTAATCATATGGTCAAGAAAGGCAGCAACCTCAGTAGAAAGCCATATTCTCCTTTGTTCAGAACTTTTAATCATTAAAATGATTGTGTTTCGATGGGAATAGGTGTGTCGTGTGGAGAATCTATAGCAAATATTAAATAAATAATGTGTTAGTTTGTTAGCTATGTGTAGTATAACTATAATGTATATACCTTCCATATCGGCCATCCCAGTAAAGACCATCCAAGATGCAATTAGGTGTCCCTCTGTTTCTCTGTCGAAAAATTCTTTGTAGGCATTGTAATCTTTGTCGGGCCCCTTTTTTGAATTTGTTTTTCCAGTACGATTCATGGATGCGTAGCTGGTTCCCCTTTCTGCTGCAGACTCTTCCTTAACAAACAACTTGAAGAATATCTGTAAAGAAATTAAACAATTGATAACACACATGCAGTTTTACAAATAACAGGTTCCCATTTAAATATGTACTTTCCCATTTAAATCTGTACTTATGCAAATTGTGTTGTGTGCTAAACACACGTCATCATATGCTCAACATTTTCATTAGCATCACATTTAATATAATCATAATTTAATAGGTAGTAATATATAACTTTTTTATCCTATGTTCAATGATCACAATCAATACATTTTATTTTAGTGAGAATCGGTGTATCATTATATTATGTATCTTAGGGTAGTATGAACAAATAAACCTAGAAGGATGGTTACTGCTAAGTTTCAAAACTTTCACCAAGAGGCCAATGATAATATTCAAAATGTTGAGAATCCCGGATAATCTTTTACAGTTTGATAAAAAATAGACTTCCCATTAAGAGTTTTTTTCCAAGATGCCAATCAGCAAAGGATGTTTGTAACCCAGCCATTTTCTCATAGGGAGTGTCAGCAAAGGTGTTTGCAATCTGTGCATTTCTTGCTCTTTCTTCTGTGAGCTGATCACCATCAAAGATTACTTGTTCCAATATTTCATTGTTTGTTGATGGAACAAACTGTTTCTGAACGTGTTCCAAGATTTGAGCCATCTCAGCTGCTTTATTAGAATTCTTGAACATAAGTCCTAGGGAGCACTTTTTAGAAAAAGAAAAGCATGAAACAGGAATATTATTTTACCTAAGTGCAAAAAATGCTGTCCTGACTTTAGTAATTTAGTGGGAAAGGAATAAATTAAAAGACAAAAACAAATCACTCCAGCGGAACTCTTTCTTTTGTTATTCCTTTGTTATTAGATTACTAATGTTCTTTTATAATGTGACAACATTCTTGCAATTAGGTGTATGCATGTATATCCAGGTGGTACTCCCTTTGTCCAAGTGGTAGGGGTGATTGTTAATACATACACATATAACTTTTCAAAATGTTTGGAAGTGAGTGTATACATGTATATACTATTAATATGATTTATAAAATATTTGAGATAATGGTTGGCTACCCACAGAAACACTTGACTAAGCCTAGCTATGTCTGTTTTTCTACAGCTCCCAGCATGTTTATACCACAGTAAATAGACATGCTTGCTACTTTATGTTACTTAAACAATAACCTACTTTGCTGATATATATATAAATACACATATTAAATATTACCACTTCAGATTTTGTAGCCATTTCAGGTGAATGATCATGAGCTATGTGTCGAATAACTTCACTAGAAAAGCATTTGTAAGCTGGCAAATAATGTACTATTATTCTTGGTATGAGGATTTTCAAGTCGTCAATGAATTTGTTCTGCACTTCTTGTGTAGGGAGGAATTCCTTCATTTCAAGATCATCTAGTGATTTTTGAGGTTGGTCAGAAATTGTGGTGCTATCAAATGGTACTCTGTCTTGGACAGCATACATGTTAAAACAATGCAAAGATTTGTTGGGAAGTTTATGGCTCTGGATTCTTGCAGATAGTTCCAAATCAACATTGTCACCAACAATTCTGTTTAAAAAAATGTTTTAAGAATTGTGAAATCTAAAATATAATATAACTGGATAGTACACTCACTATATCCATGGAATTAAACCAAATCCCAATTGTGTAAAATTGTGTTTCAAAGATTAACAGCAACATTAATAACAATGTTTTGTCCCATTGAATTGTATTTGACAAAATAGTAGTTAATAATTATTATAATAAAAATAAATAATAATAAAATAAATAATAATAATAAATATTCGTCTTTTACCTGTATCGTGGGAGTTTGGTGTTGTTCAACTTTGTTATAGCTTCTAAAATATCATCATCCATAAGATTGCTTTCTTTTGGGAGGAGAAAACTGCATTTCGCATATGTATCGAGGTCGTAGTATTTATATCCAGACAGTGTATGTGTAGAAAAGTCGACAGAACAAACATCCATTGCATCTTCGGCTTGACTTTGAACTTGATGTTGTAAGACTTCTTGTAGTAGTTTGACAGCTTTCCTATTCATTTTCTGTTTTCCATTTCATTATGTCCTTGTGGAAATAATCAGCCGCAGCCTGGAGCTGTCTTCGAACTGTGCTGGGATGACAAGAAAGCCCTAGTCGATGAAATAGATGCATAACTTCTGTCTTGCAAGTACCAGCAATCATTAAGGTGTTTATACGATAAATAAAATTAGATCGTGGGATCCATGTGTTGAGAAATGAAGACAACATCAGTACTTTCTTGTTTTGTATGTGTTTGACGGTAGACCTTGCAGTTGATTCAATTATACCAGATAGTATCGGCATGTTTAGTTTAGCTTCTTCTAATAACTTTTCGTTACAACATTTATTCAAGCTCAAAGGATCTCCATTGTATTTGGCTTCGGAAGGACCTTGCCTATACTCTTTCAATTCTTTTCTAATTTGTTTGGCTATCTCCTGAACAAGCTCTTGTCGAAATGGGGGAAAATTCATAGCTGCGTATGCTGCTTGTCGGTAATTTTCTTTGCATAGACTCTTAACCATTTTGTTTCATACTTGTCTTCGCAACTTCTTTCTAACACTCTTGACGAAACAGCATAACCAACGAATAACTGAAAATAGTATAAATAACAACATAAAAATTCGTAATGCGAAAAGTGCGAGTGTTAATATTAACTGATTTAACACACGATTAGATTTGAGGAGTGTTTATTTCCAGTCTACTTCTATGTTTATAGGCTACTTAATATAAAGATTCAAAACAAAAAGCCTTTATTTAGATAGATCGACTTATTGAAATTGCAAAGCTTTCAAGTAATCTAAAGAAGAATTTACTGTAATTGTAATTATGAAGTCGGCCTTTTTACCTTAACTAATGGAGGTGTTGTTTTGACGCTTGGCACATCTTCATATGGGAGATTCATTAAGCTTGTGATGTGGTCATCTAGATCCGTATATTCCATATATTCCATATTAATCCTGAATTAGAAAAAAGTTCTTTCTTCAAAGAAGGGCGAGTCTCTCCTACTTCTTTTGGCTTCCACCGTTTCGATGTCGGAGTTATCCCAGTTGGTGTCCATGTTGTTATGCTACGTTTGCTTGTTTTACTTTCAGGAGTTGTTATTCTCGTTGGAAACGCTTTTTCAATTTAGTGTAATATTTGTAGCATTTCACAATCTTCCTTGCGCATTTCTTACATAGAGAACTACTTTGAGCGTTGGTCTTTATAGAACACACAATTCCAATAGATTTCACAAGTTCGGACATAATCACTTGTTGACGGTCGAGAGAAGAACAGAACTCTTTATTTGTAGTAGGACAGAAAAGTGGAACACAAGATGCTTTAGATCCGAATTTTTCCCCACAAAGCTCGCAGCATTTCAAATTATTAACCGTGTCTATAGCCTTTCACGTGTAAACAACATAGTTTCACAACAGAGGTTTCGCGCCAACTTATGACAGCTCTAGCTACATGCCATTCTTTAAAACCGGAAGTAATTTTTATTGACTAACATTGTGGAGGCGCGTCATTAGCTCAGAAAGGGGCGGAATGAGTTTCAAATAGGAATGGAGTCAGGCTCTCCTTTTCTTTCCTCTCCCCCCTCCCCTCTCCTCCCTTTCCCCCTTGAGCCTGAAACTCAGGTTAAATAGCAGCTGGAAGAGAAGAAGGATTATGTATTATGTTGCGTAAATTGGCTACGCCATGTCGATATAGTGATATGGTTTCGTCTTTTGGGAGAGCAGTTCCCGAGTTGAGTTTAATATTTAACGAGGCAATTAACTGTGTTTACGAACGATACGGATACCTACTCCACACTCTTAATCAAGGATGGCTAGCACCTGATAAATTAGAAGAAATGGCACAAGCAGTACATCATTAAGTCCTATCAAATTGCTGGGGCTTTGTAGATGGCACGGTAAGTAATTTACTGGATAGGCATATAAGTAAGTTAATTTGATATGCAACCTTTTAAATGGAAATACCTTTGAATACAGGTTAGACCTATTTGTAGACCTAGTCAACATCAGAGATTGTTTTACAATGGCCACAAACGAGTGGTTTGAAGGTTTGGTTCATGGTTTGAAGCACGAACAAGTTATGTCAGCAAACAGATTAATTGCTTGGATGTATGGAACGGTTGGTAAGTATAATATGCGTGTTTCATAAAAATTAGACCCTGAGATACTAACATTTTTCTTCTTTTACAGAAGGTAGACGTCATGACTCTGACATCTTAAGGATGTCAGGATTAAACAACGAGCTAGAGAGGTATTCTTGGTCCCCAAACCGGACCCCTCTATGCATCTATGGAGATATGGCGTACCCTCTCAGATTACACCTACAAACCTGTTTCAGAGGCGCTAACCTAACACCACCACAACAACAATTTAATACCTCTATGTCTGAGGTTAGAGTAACTGTGGAATGGGGATTTGGAGAAATTGTAAACAATTGGGGAATTTTTGCAAGCAAGAGACAAATGAAAATTTGTTTGAGTGCAGTGGGAAAGTATTATCTTGTTGCCACTTTACTAAGAAATGCATTGACCTGCTTATACGGCAGTGAAGTCAGCACATTTTTTAATCTTGATCCTCCTAATGCTGCCGATTATTTTGTATAGGCTACTTATTCGTAGTATTTGTATTTGTTTGACGTATTGCTTTTGTCCGATAAAACATAAAAGTGAAAAATGATCGGTGAAAATCGTTTCAAACAAAATTGTGCAAATAATTACAAAATAAAATCATTTGACTATTGTTTAATCAACTTTATTTTGTGAAATTAATTACAATGTATATTGATATTTGTTTGAACCAGCTGACTAAAAATAGGTTACAGAGGCAATTTAAAAGCTAAACATCATCTAATCACAACACGTACGTAGTATGAATTGCGGTTTTGTATTTTAAACCCTCAATAGAGCGTATTCGTATAACCCACTTTTAAAATGTAAATGAGAATATGTGTGAACTAACATGTTAATGAGGTGTGCGTGTAGATATTTGCTTTCATTTTTTCCTTTGAGCCACAAGGCACTGTGGAAAACATTGATAAAAGTGAACTTAAGTCGTTAAGAAACTTTAAAAGCACTTTAAAGTACAAACTACTAGACAAACTTTATAATTACATTTTTATATTCTTTAGACCCTGTATTATATATTTTTTAGACATCATTATAGATTATTATATATTCATGAAATAGGTTTTGAAAAGCCTGTTTGGAAAACCTAATAAACTATGTAAGTATGTATGTTTGGAGTAAATCTCTAACCGTTTTCGTTGTCAATCATGTTTTATATTGATTATTTGAAGCCGAGAGTGCAACTCACTGAAACATTTTTTATAACACACACACCTAAATAACATATTATATTACACATATTCTCATTTGCATTTTAAAAGTGGGTTATACGAATACACTCTATTATGAGAACCTGTAATAGTTTATTCAATACATGCGTTTCTCAACCATAACAATTTTACTTCAGTCAGTATAAATGCATTTTCATTTGTCCAGCATCTTTTGTAGAAGCCCAGCAATGAGTTGTTGTTGGCTTTGGAACATTTCCATCATCGCCTTTTGCTGCTCACTTTGTTGTTTTAATTCTTCTTTTCGTAAATCCAATTCCCTTTCTTTTAGTTTGCTTTCCTTTTCAGCTTCAGTGGCTCTCTGTTCAAGACTCTCGCGCAAGTAATGCAGAGAATCCGCTGACTTTCTTCTTGTTCCCCTCTTTTCAACTGACTTCTCCTCTGCTTCTTCTTCTTCATCATCATCATCATCATCCTTGTTCTTGTCTTTTCTCTTCCTTTTTCCAAGACTTTCCATGGCCTTTTGTCGCATAAGTCGTGCTTGCTCTTCCTTTTTCGCCTGTTTTTCTTTATCTACATTTCGGATCTTTTCAACCTCTTTCAATCTGTCACATACATCTTGACATAGCTGATCCAGCTCACTGTACGCCTCATCTATTCCACTACTTTTTTGACCTTTTTTTGTCTTTTTTCTTAAATTCGCCAAGAACTTTGTTGAACCGATCCCGACAACTTCTTTTACTGACGCGAAATTCTTGTGCTGACTCGTTCAGGTTTGTTGCTATTTGGTCCCAAACCTGGCCGATTTCTTTGCTTGATGGCTTATGAGAGTAAGGCTCCAGAAAAATAACCTCTCTCATTAAATGGATGTCGTGGTTAGTCTTCCAAATAAACAGCTGTCAAATAATAAAAAAAAAACGTCTTAGATAGTCTATCTATACACAGGCATGCAAACAATATTCTCCCGATACGACTGCAAAATTAAAAAAACTGACAACAGAAATTTGCAAATTCATTAAACCATGCAAAAATACACTGATAATAATAATAAGTTAATAAACTCTATTGGTTTTATTCGTAAAAGTATTACAAATTAATATTAATCGTCGAATGAAATAAAGCAAAAAAATACACTGACTGAAACAATTATAACAACACACGTGTGGCGTGTCAAGTCAACGCACAAAGCTACAGCGAAACTGTTGATGAAAACTAACCTTTCTTTTGTCGTCTTTGTCCATGTCAGTTTATGTGTATATAAATAAAAACACAATTAAAATTGAATAACAGCTATGTAGTTAATGTAACATTATCTTATTCTGTGCATGAAGCTCTCGGGTTTAGTAGCACAAATACGTACGTATTAATCCACTCTAACATTCGAAAATGTCATTGTATAGGCTTTTGTGCTATGCTAGTTAAGAACAAAGAAAAATGAAGTCATATATTTTACGTATAGCTAGATATATTACTCACTTCACAAGAAGTCGTCCTCCTCTCACGAGTTTTCGCAGAAAAGTTGTTGTCTTCACCACTAGATTTCACGGTTGACCGTCTTCAACTCGTTCTCGATGGAATTTTTGTCAAAAGAAGTTCTCACTTCATCACGAGTTTACTGATTATCACATTCCAGACCAAGAAAACAGGGCTTTGAGAATGCGCAACAAATATATTTCAAAAAAACTCGTTCTCGACTTCATTCTCGTCCTCATGCTTAAGGTCTCTAATGACAGGCCGATAACAAGAGTATCGAACGATCTGCAAGATCTAGAAGCACTAACGCCTAGCCATATCCTTTTGTTACGCCAGAATGCCACTTTGAGAAGTACAAGGCGCGATGGAAACACGTACATTTACTGGCCAACAAGTTTTGGCAAAGATGGACCAAAGAGTATTTGCCTACGTTGCAAGAAAGGCAAAAGTGGCTAGACAAGAAACCCAATTTCAGAGTTGGTGACCTAGTACTGATGGCGGACAAGAACACCCCAAGAGGCCAGTGGCCAAAGGCAATAGTAGAAGAGACATTTCCTGACACCGACAACATAGTACGTCGAATAACCGTGAGAACAGCTGACGCAGTCTACCAGAGAGATGTACGCAAGATTTGCCTATTAGAAGAAGAGCGGCTGAAACAGATCGAAGAGCATGTAAACAAGAATGCCGACACGAAGAGACAGATCAAAGACTCAGTCAAGTAGACGGAAGTCGCAAGTGATAAACTAAGAGACATTTAAGATTTCAAAGTGAACTGTTAAATTGTTATAAGTTGCCTATTATTAAGCCTAGGATCGGAGATTTAAGCCAAAAAGACGCCACCGTCTTTTGGAGGGGTGCGTGTAAGCGCCAAGAATAGTTACCGCTGACCAGTAGATACAATTGATAATTAATATTTACATAACATGTGCAGTAGTTGAGCAAGAAGGCGACAAAACTTGTAAGTAATTTAGTTCGATTTTATTGAAGTATTTCCCCAACAAATGTAATCTCGCTAGCATATAATAACTAGATGTTTATATTGTATTTTAACGAATCGTTATTTCATCGTAATACACAGTCGAAACGCATACGAAGATTGTTTATTTACCCGTTAATTATGCCAGCTACTCCTACAGTTCTTGATGTGAAATGGCTAACTCTGCACTTATATTTGACATTCAGGTATCCATGTTATACACCACAATTACCTTCCCAAAGATGTCAATCATATTCTTTGGATATCAACATTATTCACAACTACAGCAACAACACTTAACCAGTTAAACAAAATCTAAATAGTTACTACATGTTTCTAATGGTTTTTCTTTAGTGGCTATTAATCACTAACACTTATCACAAGAGAAAATACAAAGGAATTTAAATTTACTCAACTTTATTTACTAAATAGAATCTATTACACAAAATCATTTAGATTTTTTAATTAAATGTTATTGCTTTTTTTCAGTATAATAGATCTCATTCTCAGAATGATACAAGTTTTAATGCATATTGGCATTCCTGTATTTCTTTATACACAAATTAATTATAAAATTGACCTCTTTTTTAGACACACTGGCGAACTTTCGAATTTCAACAGCATGATGACCAAATATGTTCCAAAAAGGATTGCTTTTGAGTAGGTCTTAGAATATTTTGTATCTTTAGAGTGCTCAGGGGGAGGGGGGGAGGGTTGTGAGGAGAGAAAAACAATTGTCAAAAAAAATTATTGACCGCACCCCTTGAACTGTTAAATATATATATATTTCATTTTATTTATATTAATATAGAAATTATGGTCTTTCAACGAATGTTGTTTTCTTGGATTTTTCCAAGGCGTTCGATTCTGTCCCACATGAACGCCTATTATTAAAGCTCCACGCGTACGGAATCAGAGACCCACTGTTATCATGGGTTAGAAGCTTCTTGACGAATGGCCACGTGTTGTACTACGGGGACATTATTCATCCTGGACAACAGTACTTTCTGGGGTACCCCAGGGAACCGTATTGGGTCCAATTTTGTTCATTATTTACATCAATGACATAACACGGCACATAACATCTCAATGTAAATTATTCGCTGATGATATGAAAGTGTACAAAGTGTTAAGAAACGCCAACGAAGATATGCAAGAATTACAGAATGATTTACATTCTCTGGAACAATGGAGCACTGACTGGCAACTAAGCTTTAATACTACAAAATGCGAAGTGATGCGAATCTCGAAAAAGACTGACAAGTCAAGTCCTGAATATCATTTATGTGGTAGCAAGCTTAAGGCAGTATCTGAAGCCAAAGACCTCGGCATTTATATTACATCAAATCTGTCATGGAGCCTACAAGCCACCAAATGCTCAAATAAAGCTAACAGTGTTCTTGGCTTTATTAAACGGACCGTTGGACCAAAGAACCCGGACTTGTTCTCCAAACTATATAAGAGTCTAGTTAGACCAATACTTGAATATGTTCTCCTGTGTGGTCACCACACCTGAAGAAAGATATTGTTATTTTGGAAAAAGTACAAAGGAAAGCTTCAAGATTTGCACTTGGTGCAAATGCAAAAGATATGCCGTATGAAGATCGTTTGAAACGACTAAAATGGCCAACATTGGAAAAAAGAAGAACTTTCTCATCCTTGACTGAGTGCTACAAGACGATTAATGGACTGAACGGTTTAAACCCGCAAGATTTTTTTAACTTTGCTAATAACTTCAAATCATTACGAGCAAACCATCGCTTCAAGCTAAAGACTAGAGCTGCTAAATTAAACAGCTATAAGCATTCTTTTTTTATACGTATTGTAAATCACTGGAACAAACTATCAAAAGAAATTGCAGAAGCAGAGAATATAAGAACATTCAAGAAAAAATTATTATAATAAAAATATGTCTAATAATGGGTTAATGTGTTAATAATTTAATTCCTAGTTTTAAATCACCTACTTGTAAATAGTTTTTATATATTATAGACACTTGTAAATTTCAATTTTTTATATATTTTAGGATAGTACTGATTGTAAACTGTTTTGTAAATTATGTTAAGGAGGTGGACTAGAAAGGGATAACCTCTTTCACCTCCTTTCACAATTTTTCATGTATTTATATTGTATATATTATTATTTATTTTTTTCCGCCTGCGTGTGATCAATTGTGAATAAACTATTATTATTATTATTATTATTATTATCTCGAAACGATCGATGTTATTCAATGTAATCATAACGTGATGATGGGCTTTATGTATTTGTTCGCATTCGGAGAAACAAAATTCAAGATATAGAAACAACTGCCGATACGTTTGCTGATCGTTAAACTATATAAACATGCTTATGAAATCCATCTCTAAACGATCGATGTTATTCAATGTAATCATAACGTTTATGCATTTGTTGGCATTCGGAGACACACAATATTCAAATGTCCATAGTAGACTGTATGGTATATGATAATATAATTTTTGTATAGCCAGTAAACGGAAGCTATTATATATTAAATTGTTAAGTGTTTTGTTAAATGTCTGCTTTGGTGTTATTTCTCTTTCAGTGACCTTGTTATCCAATCTGATCACGACGGCAAAAAACAACCCCGAAACAAGAACCACCATGGTCTTAAACAAAAAGGACTGTCCTTCGTATCCAAAGTTATTTGATGAAATACAGGAAAAGTTGGAACTCATAGCTGGATATGATGACATGATAACAGGTGATAACATAAATAGTGTAATGCAAAGATCAACCATGATAAACAATTGTTGTTGTTACTGTTTTTCTTCTTCTGTTATTAATATTAATTTTCATTATTGTTTACTTTCCTTATTCTGTTATTGTTTAATTTATCATTGTCATCATCATCATCATCAATATCACTTCCAAAAAAACTTATACAACTTATATTTCATCGCAGGGATGATAAGCAAAGCAAAAGGGCAAATTTTACGTGTTGCTGCAGTATTTGCTGTATTATTCGACATCGGCAAAGACGAACTGTCAACAAAAATTACAGATCTTTCCATGACAGCGGCAATCAACTTTGTATTCCTGTCATGTGACCATGCATTCTACATGTCTTCGCATCTGTCTCTAACCGAGGAGATTGCCAGTGTCCTGGAGGAGGCAAGGACAGATGCACCTGGCGGCGAAGATCATGAAGTCTGTGCACCAGCAAGAGAGAAAAACCACAAAAAAAGAAAAAATTCAGAGGTTATGGGGACAGGGATACAGTATTAAAGACATTGGAGGACCTTGAAACTTTAGGGTTGGGGATTCTTCAGAGTGAAAGAGGTCCAGGGCAACACAAAGTAAGAATTATGTATTATTTAATGCTAAATTAGTACACTCAATCATGACGCATGTTCTGATCTATGCCCTTGTTCAAAACTTCAGCTTGGTCTAATTAAACCAAAATTTAATTATGTTTATGTTTAATTATGCAGAAATACACTTTTATAAAGTGTGACATGATGAAACTCAGAAGGTACAGTTAATCAAGACGTTGACTGAAGTAGGTGTATCGCTCAGGCAGTTCAGCCAATCTTTAGAACAACCTGAGATTACTGCTATCGAGACTCAATCATGACGCATGTTCTGATCTATGCCCTTGTTCAAAACTTCACTAGACTTTAAAAGTTAAGCTTCGTCTAATTAAACCAAAATTTAAGTGGCACTCTCTCTAAGAACGGTCCGGTGACTTCATCTTTGGAAAATAGTTTTCCTTTATTTTTTGTGTGTTGAAAGGCATTTGGGTATAAGTCTCCAATGTGGATTTTTTTTTGGAAAAAAATTTTTTTTGGCTTCGCTACACGACCAAACACATTTTGCCCATGTCGTCGCTAATTTGAGTCGATTTCGAACTTGAATTTTTGCTCTTTTTAGAGTAGCACTGTGTCAAAACAACAAAGTTTTTCAAAATTTCGAACAAACTTCCAAGATAACATATATTTCGAGTACTCTCTGGCATAAAATCAGAGCATTTCACTAAAATGTGAATAAATACCATGAATATATATGGACCATGGTTTTTAGCTATTTCTTGAGAACCAAAAATGAACGAAATTCGATAAATAAAATCTCAAAAGTGGGACCTAAAAATAAACTTAAAACTACTTGAATGTCTCGAGTTATACTTATTTTCACAATATATAAAATAATATTCGCGGGTATCTTTCTACAATTAATGCAAGTAAAGATTTCCCGAAGCAACCGATCAATGATTTTTGCATAATTTACACTAATTAACGCCTAACTTAAACGCTAAAATCAACACAAAAATCATCTAAATATATATATATTTTTAATAAAATAGGCTAACGTTAACTGGGAAATACATATCCTAGAGATACTATTAAAATTGTCATGCATTTTGTCGAATAGCATATGCAGTTTATTTGTTTTAGATTATTGAAGCGTTTTCAATCAAATTGATAGCTAAAGTGACTGTCACGCAATTCAACTTGTATGCTTTCAAAAAAATATTATTCATTTGACAAAAATATTCCTATTCCAAGAAATTAGTTTTATGAAGCATAAACAGTCTTTAGGCTTAGAATAAGTTGTATAATGTTATTTCAAACCATGTTTGTAATAGATCATCGTGTCACGCGTGACAGATATAACAATTGATTTTTAGTTGATTCGGATAAAATGATGCATAATAAAACTATTACTTCATTCAAAAAAAAACGTATAAAAAATGATTTTGAAGACATATATATCTTAACGACTCAAATGTGCAAAACCTTTTTCTTTTTATTGTAGATATGTTCAAATAATGTCGTATTAAAAGAATTAAACTTTTTTCGAAGCCATCAGTTTTTACGAAAACAAATGTGAATGTTTTTGGATTAAATTGAATGAGTTTAAAAGAATTACCAAATTAACTTTCATGCATGAGACGCATTCATAAATGCTTATATATGATTATGAGGATACGATAGATAGATGGTATGAATGAATTTATGAATGAAGGAATGAATGAATGAAAGAATATAAGAATGAATGAAAGAATGAATGAAAAAAGAGCTGACTTTTATTGACTTTTATTAATGGCCTGATTTACATCTTTTGCTTCAACTTTTTACTTTAAAATACAGTTTTAGCATCTAAGAGCGAGAATTGAAACAATGCACATAACACCCGGGGAAATATAGAGTGAATCCGGCTTTGGCATTGTATTCATTCACCCTCCCCAGGACGTAACGACAACATTTGGCATTACTTACGTTAGTTATAATAAATAGTAAATAATAGAAATAGTAAATCACAGTAGTACATGGCCTCAAACCCTCTCTTATAAAATAAAATGAAACGAAACGAAACGAAACGAAACGAAACGAAATGAAATAAATCACTTTTTTAACGTCTCAATCGTTCTAGCTGGACACGTGTGCCTTACACAGACACACACTCACTACCTACTAGGTTAATTATTTTGCACACAATTCAACTCACATGTTCATTTTTGCGGAGGGAGGGAAACCGGATAACCCGGAGAAAAACCCTTGTGGCATAGGAGAGAAGAACACATCAAACAAACTCAACTCACATATGATCCATGCCCGAGCCGGGACTAGAACCTGGACCACAGCGGTGAGAGACCAGCGCTCCCACCGCTAGGCCACCCATGCCACCCATAGACGCATACGTCTTACACATTACGTCCTGGCTGCAACTGAAGTAACGTTAATTTATCTTTAATTTTACTGACATGATAAAGGAATGTGCGTAATTTTCAATTTTATTATAAAAAGCTTCGCGTTAGACCAGTTTGTTGCGAAATATTGAAAATTGCGCTTTAACTTCACGTAACATACCAAGTAATCGAAGTAGTTTATTTCAATGGAAGACTCGAAAATACGAGGCACAATAATCCTTCTTCAATATGCGCGTGATAATGGATATCAAAAGCTAGCCGATTTATCATTTTCGAGAGATAATTTATATAATGACTGTGAAAAATCCTAAAAATATCTATCCAAAATAAAAACGCGTTTCATTTGAAATTTCTCTCTTAGAAATTTACCAAATTTGGCTAAAGTCGTTCCCACAATGCATCCTAGCAATACCCAAGATAGTTTTACCTAAATATCTCAGCACGCTCGGAAAATAGTCTAGAAGAAAAAAAAACCATAGCAACCTAGCGTTGCCTTGTTCGTTTACATTCCTAACAGTAATACTCTGCAAAAAGGTAAGACCTCTACATGACAGTACACTAACTTAACCGTACTATAACAAACTAAGAAAATGATCTGAAAAGCTTTGACAAGACGAGGTTTAGAAGCAGTTCTGTCATTTTAAGGTATGGAATGTTTAATGAATGTACCTGTTAAAATCAATCAAAGCACCGCGCCGCGACAAAAACACACCGTGAGAACTTTGTTCCGCATATTTAATCATACAATTAAAAATATAATATATATGATCTAAAACATGTCGTGATTTAAGCAAAAACTACATATAGCTATTTCAAGATAACTTCAAATAAAGTAATTATATCTTAACGCGTTTGTTAGAAAAAATAAAGTTCAACAAAAATCAATTGTAATCTTGATGTCACGCATGTCACGTTAGCCATTTACAAATATAGTATAAAAAAAATTATACAAATTTATTCTAATTATAAGCCAAAAGACATGCTCTTTAATTTATAAAATTAAATTCTGGAAAAACAATATATCTATTTGTCATTAAAAGGAATAATGTCAATAAAAGGAATAATTAATGTTTTGAAAGTATACAAGTTGCGTGACAGTCACTTTGTCTATCAGTTTGATTGAATACGCTTCAATAATCTAAAACAAATAAACTGCATATGCTATTCGACAAAATGCATGACAATTTTAATAGTATCTCTAGGATATGTATTTCCCAGTTAACGTTAGCCTATTTTATTAAAAATATATATATATATATTTAGATGATTTTTGTGTTGATTTTAGCGTTTGTGAAGTTAGGCGTTAATTAGTGTAAATTATGCAAAAATCATTGATCGGTTGCTTCGGGAAATCTTTACTTGCATTAATTGTAGAAAGATACCCGCGAATATTATTTTATATATTGTGAAAATAAGTATAACTCGAGACATTCAAGTAGTTTTAAGTTTATTTTTAGGTCCCACTTTTGAGATTTTATTTATCGAATTTCGTTCATTTTTGGTTCTCAAGAAATAGCTAAAAACCATGGTCCATATATATTCATGGTATTTATTCACATTTTAGTGAAATGCTCTGATTTTATGCCAGAGAGTACTCAAAAAATATGTTATCTTGGAAGTTTGTTCGAAATTTTGAAAAACTTTGTTGTTTTGACACAGTGCTACTCTAAAAAGAGCAAAAATTCAAGTTCGAAATCGACTCAAATTAGCGACGACACGGGCAAAATGTGTTTGGTCGTGTAGCGAAGCCAAAAAAAAATTTTTTCCAAAAAAAAAATCCACATTGGAGACTTATACCCAAATGCCTTTCAACACACAAAAAATAAAGGGAAACTATTTTCCAAAGATGAAGTCACCGGACCGTTCTTAGAGAGAGTGCCACTTAATTATGTTTATGTTTAATTATGCAGAAATACACTTTTATAAAGTGTGACATCCCCGATGATGAAACTGAGAAGGTAGAGTTAATCAAGACGTTGACTGAAGTAGGCGTACCGCTCAGGCAGTTAAGCCAATCTTTAGAACAGCCTGATATTACTGCTATCGAGTAAGTAAGATTACAATCGAGTGTCACATGTGATTCTAAATGTGACTTACATAATATATATATCATTGCAATAACGTTTCACAATCATGTGAGGTTTGAACTGCAATATAGCAGCTGGCTATCAGCTGAGTATCAGCTGGCTTTTGGATGTGAGAGGCTTGACCCTCAGGCTAACTGCAATTAGAATTAAAATTTCCGATGACCACCAATTTTTGCGGAATCTAGTTTGAACCCAAATATCAAAACATTTGAAAAAATATTATCATCAAACAGAAACGTGTGCCATAAATCACGGTCTTTGTGTTGATGTTACACTGTTATACTTTACTGTAATTGTTATATCTTCATATCTTTAGAAGCACCGGTGCAAAGAGGACTCTGGCCAACGACAGTCCTAGGACAAGCCCAAGGAAATCGCCAGGAAAAAATTAGGTTCCATATCTTGGATAGAAAGTAAAAAGTTATTTACTTCCTGACTGATTTACTGGCTATTTATTCAAACATTGAATACACTAGACCCATGAAAGAAATATAACTTTTTAGTACTAAATAATGCTAATCAACAATAGAATATATTATGAATTATTTCATTGTAAGTACAAATTATTGTTAATGGGTTCAGATATGCCAGCACCGAGCTACTTTGCTACAACTTTACCAGACCTTTAGTGCAGTCGTGTAAATCGAAAAGAAACTAGCTTTTTTAATAGTATTTTTGTTTCAAGTATATAGTGTTTTGTGCAATAGCTATTGATTTCCTGTTTTGAGCAAACTATTTGTTTATTTAATCAGAAAATATTGATCACAGACAAATCTTCCACGTTCCAGCCAAAACTATTCACAATATAGAGTTTGTTTGCTTTCTTATATACACATGACTCCAATGAAACAGTGATAATTGTACAGAACCTACAATCTTGAACAACAATTTTGACAAAATGTGTTTTTTTTACTAAAAGCCGCACAAAAACGTATTTTGATCTACAAAATCGGCCCCTTCCCCTTAAATCAATGTTGCATGACGGCTTAAGCATTGGCGAACCCGAACATACCAACATTGACGGGGGGGGGGGGGGGGGGGGGGAGGGCATGAGGGCTGACCTTAGTGGTTTTTATTATAAGAATAATGACTTGTAAAACGTTGTCTATATTGTTGTCCAAGATTCTAGTAAAAAAAAAACAGATATTCGTTATTGTTAGTTTTTCATCGAAGTACTGTTAAGCTTGGAGGTCAGACCATGAACCTCAAGGTTTGCTAAAGGTTGCAAATATATCCAAGGAAAATTAAAAGATTTGTTATGATTTTGATTAGTTCATAATTTGTATTGATTATTGATGTATTAAATATGCTTTACACATGTTTTTCTCCAAATATACCCGTTGAGTGATACGTTTAGTATGAGTTTAGTTTATTTCATACTACCTCAGCTGATTTTCAAAATAAGATTTATAACGTAGTATATGCATGGTGGAATGACAGATCAGGTACTCTATGAACTCAGACATTTGAACGGCTTGTTGGAAATGAGATTTGTCTCAAAAAACAAACCTTAAATTTTAAATTTTCATGCATATAAATGACATATAGTTTTTAATATTGTCAAAGTACAAAAGGCAAGCAATAGTTCAATAAAATATTCATTAGTATAATCACAAATCATGACAGTGGGCAAGTTGATTATTTTAATATAAAAGTAATCTTTCAGTTGAGCAATACTCAAATCAAATCAAAACTACAAATATAAATTTATGAAATAAAAAAAAAATTTGTAATAAATATGTAGCGAATCATTTTATATATAAATACATTATACAGCATCATTTATAATAGCGGTTAATTTCGAGTGACATATTAAAAAGACTTACCAGTTGACTCTATCTGAACAACCACTTTCTTCGTAAGCGACCACTATTTCAATTTCCCGTTTTGTTTCCCATATCAGACTCCGTAATAAATCTCTCTCGTAAGCGACCACTCTCGTAGGCGACCGCGACCACCTTTAGAATTAAAGCTTTGGACGGTTAAAGTGCTTATATGGGTTCGCTAGTTTCAATTTCAAAATAAAGATTAGACTTTATTAAAACATCTTAGGTAGTTAAAGTCTCGATTTTAATTTTTTATGTGCCTTTTTGGGGGTCTCAAAGTTGTCACAATATACTTTTTTGGGTTCCCTGTGGGAAAATTTATGAGCCTTCAAATGAGTCTGGACACTAAACTTCGTGACGTCATTGCCAGGACTTGTTCGATTCATTCCTTGGAGAGTCTTTGTAAAACTAGTGTGATTATCATCTTTGGTGGCAACGTAAATAGCCGTGAAAACGGAATCGCTCTTCATAAAATTCCGTTTTATGGAGACGATCGTCCAGAAGCCTTGAAACGCCGCAAGAAATGGATAGGTTTTGTAAAGTTACGACGAAAGAACTGGATTCCTACCAGAGTGTCTACGATATGTTCAGATCATTTTAAAGTCGAAGATTATAGCAGACAGTTTGTTTGTATACCTGGGCAATCAGCCTCGAATACGCAAAGGCTCATTCGAGATGAGATTGGCATTGTTGTTATACCGTCTGTCTACAAAGAAAAACCACAACTAAAGTCAAAGTCTGCCGAAAAGCGTTCCAAAAAATGGTAAGAATGCCTTTATAATTTTCTAACAACAACTCGCCAACACTTGTTTGTCGACTTAGTATATTTATACAACTTTCTTTCAAATAGATCCTCAGGGAAGTTCTGCAATCTGTCGACAATCAACAGCAGCAAGATGCCGTCGACAGTGGCGACTGTTATGCAAGTGACCACGAAGAACAACAACGAGAACTTGTAGAAGAAGATGATGATGAACCAGATGATGAACCAGAAATTGCTGATCAATTAGACGAGGAGGATTTGGTATGTTTAGTAAGCATCGTTAGCATGAAAAATAAGCACAAATCACAAAATCAAGCCTCAAAACTACTACAAACTTACTAATACTACTTATAACTTCCCCTTTTTATAATACATTGCTTTTTACTTTATTTCAGTGTAAGAGTACCCAAACTCTTGCTGCAGAGTGTGAAAAGTGTATTTCCCTGACAAAAAGAAATCGTCTGCTACGCAATCAGTGGACCAGCAGTAAAACAAACTGAAAAAGTGCAGAGCCCAGCTGAAAAGATTCCAAAAAAGGATAATGTTGATGCACCTTGCAAAGGTAATTTACTTAGACCTCCCAGATCACGCAAAATATTTAAAAATCCGTAGTCAAAGGGTTAATCATTATTATTGTTTTGATAGATCCTATAGTCCAACCTTCAGTTTCGGTACCAACTGTCTGCAATGATCATGATGACAGTGACTGTGATATGGAAAGTACTGCATATGAAAACTACACTGCTGATGACAACATAACTGAGGTAGAGATGACTGGAGAAGAGACCGAGACAACAGAGTCAGAAGGAGAAAATGGTGGAAGTCAGAGGTTTGTGCTTTTTAATAAGTTTTTACTAGATGATGAATTGATATGTAATAGGGTTTGATCAGCCAAAGTTGGATATAATTTGACCAATGAGTTGTCAACAAAATTGCATGACTGGAGTATAATTATTCTTGAATTTATTCTTACATGTACTTATGTATGGATACACATGTATACCTTCATATTGTCTTTGAAATATAAAGTATATGTCAGAAACATTATACAATTTTACATGTACTATTGATATTGAACTTTTTCCATAGCAGACTATTTACATGTAAGACGATCACTGGCCCAAAATGTAGTGCGTTGATTGTCTTTAGCTTGGACATTTTGAAAACATTTTGAATAATTGCAATTTTCTTTGTGATTGTAGGTCTGGAGTGTACATCAGAGATGACAACTTGAGACATGAGCCAAAGCACATTTTGTTCTTGTCTCAGCTTTTATTATTGTTTCAATTTTGTCAATTTTGTAAAAGTGGCAATCCTTTGGTTAATACAAGGGAGGTTGGAACAATGGTTGAAGTACAGACAACGTGTTCAAATCCTAAGTGTAACAAGAATTATACCTGGAAGAGTCAGCCAAACTTTCCTGGGACAAGAATTGCATCTGGAAATTTGCTGTTGTGTTTTGCTATCCTTCTGGCAGGGGGCTCTGCAAGTAAAGTCGTCCAAATCTTTGGACATATGGGACTTTCTTGCATTTCTTTATCAACCTTCTTCCACCATCAACGTGTAAGTGCAAATTATTAGTCAATCAACATAGAACAGGTTCCCATTTAAATCTGTACTTATGCAAATTTGTTGATGTGTGCTAAACACAACGTAAATGATTAAAAAGGTTATAAAACAACATAGTAGTATGTTACTTGATATAGTTACGATAACGATGTCAGTGTTACAAATACATAAACCCCAACATCGTGTTATGTTTACATTGAATAACATTTAGCGTTTAGAGATGGATTTCATAAGCATGTTTATATAGTTACGATCAGCAAACGTATCGGCAGTTGTTTCTATATATTGAATTCTGTTACTCCGAATGCTAACAAATACATCAAGCCCATCATCCCCGTTATGATTACATTGAATAACATCGATCGTTTCGAGATAGATTTCATAAGCATGTTTATATAGTTACATCAGCAAACGTATCGGCAGTTGTTTCTATTGAATTCTGTTTCTCCGAATGCTAACAAATACATAAACCCCATCATCGCGTTATGATTACATTGAATAACATTGATCGTTTATAGATGGATTTCATCTAGTCTGTACTGTTTTTAAGAATAAGGGCCCGTGCAAACGCACGCAACATTATTGGACCAATATGGTTGCTCCAACATGTTGGGCCCGTTTAAACACCCTGTTGGATGATGTTGGATGAAACTCATCCAACATTTCTTTTGTTCTCGTGTTCAACAAACCGTATCGCAACAATGTTGGCCAACAATGTTGCGTGCGTTTGCTCGGGCATTAACAAGCTACAAGCCGGGAGAAAAACGTAGGACGTGGTGTACATTCTGAGGGAGACGGAACAACTAAGGAATCCCTTAGGGATATCACCTAGGGGACAAGGGGATAGGAGAGACACGTAGTATTTGAGGGTGCATACAAGGGACAGGGTACAGGAAAGGGATCCTTTAGGGATATCCACTAGGGGACAAGGGAACACAGGAGGAAGGACAGGGGACCCCATAGGCCAGTACTGGACATCACTCGTATTTCTGGAATGAATAGTTCCATTTCTTATTTTGCAACATATATTTTTTGAAAATGTTATTCTAATAATGTGTTTATAAGACATTACATAAATGATAGTATGCAATAAATATGCAATATATAGAATATGATCAAATCAAATCATATTTGAAAGGCAAAAAATAATACTAGATATATAAATATATGTTTTGATGGCATTTTATTGATTTGTTTCCTTTTTTTTTGGCTGATATTTCTGAGTTCCTCATCCCAGTAATACGCAAAAGAAGATGTGATTTGGATATATCAGAGCAGTCAGATAAACGAAGGTTTAGAGCCAATGGTTGACTTTTCCTGCAACGCTAATTTCCACACTCAAACACCTGCTTTAGTTACTACAAACAAAGATCGAAATGATCCAAATCTTCTAAGTGATTACAATCCGAGAATTAATTCTATTTGGGGACAGTCAACATGAGCCCATTCCTTCTAAACCTGAACTTATCAAAAAGGAAGGATTGCTGCTTGAAAAATCTGATAGTATTGGAATCAACAAATCGAACGAACAAATCAAAAGAGTCACAGAAGGGTTTTATCAGATCGAAAACATCCACATCAACAATAGAATGGTGAAGTGATGACGTCACGCTGCCATGACGATTTTGCTGGAGACAAACAAACCCACGTGCGTCCAATATGGCGGCGTTATGAATAACTGCTCTCGCTTTGTTCTTCAAAGATGAGCAAAAGTCTATATCAAGAGGTGAAAATCACTATTCATCTGGTCACGTAGAGTCCTTTTCTTATTCTAGTAGAGTTTTTCGGGGATTGGTTAAAGCTAGTATGAAAGATAAACGATACAAAGTCACGGTAAGAGAAACACCGAGTTTCGCGACGTCTTGGCCGTGGTTTTCGTCAATTTTTTATTTCATAACATACATATTTGTGATTATAACATCAATAACATAAAGTCAAGCGATTGTGAATGTCCGCGAGGTGAATACAAATGCAGCCATGCAGCAGCGTTGTTTATACATGCGATACACAACCTCAGTCGTACAGACGTCGAATATGCTTGGAAGAAACAAAAGACACCAGATATAACACGTACTGTAGAAGAGCTTTATCCACCACGCAAAGAGTATAATCCTTTAAAAGAAGAAATCAAAGAAGAAGATCGTGTTAGTTTTTATAACGACCTGAAAAACTATGGTCAGTTCACAGGACTTGAATGAGTGCGTTTCCACTAGGACATTTTAAACTAGTTTAACAAAAAATACCGGAAATGGCAATGGAAACGCTTGATAAATAATTAAGTTAGTTTAATATTCACAAGGGTTTACACGGTGAATAATGCCAAAAATAGTCGCTAAGACTCCGGAAATGACACCTACGTTAGACAACCTAAAAAGATGGTATAACTTTGTAAGCTCGAAGTAACTTCCAATCAGAGCTTGTCATTTGACAGCTCGCTGTCAATATATACCATTTTGCTTTGAAAGGTCACTGCACTTTTGATTGCTCTGTGATCATGGATAGCGAAAACGGTAACAACAACAGCTCTGCTCCTCTAAATCCAAGGTAAGTAGTTTTTAAAACCATAACATGACTGATATATCTGATGGCAGATTAATAAGGATTTTTTTTCTTCGTGTATTGTAGAAATCGTTTTGTAATTCCTCCTGGCTCGTTCGACTTTCAACAACACGCTCCACGTGGTCCACTACTCTTCCCTACATATCAGCAATGGAGTCCTCAAGCTGTAAATACTTCAACAATGATATTTCCAACTAGCCAACGCTCGACGCAACTGCCAGCTGTCTCTAATAATATACAGTTCCCAACTAGTCAGCCCACAAGTATCCCCACAAGTAGTCAGCGTACACATACTACTAACTGGTCTGATGCTGTTTCCTTTTGGAATTGTGGCCCGATAACTTTTCCATCAGCGAAAGAAGAAACAGTACCGTATGGGACGATATCTCAAAGAAGGTAAACAAAATATTGAGAGATCAAGGCCTCAGCAATTTTAGGACTGGTTTACAGTGTAAAGCAATAATTAAGTCCCTAGAGGATGAATACAAGAAAGTCAAAGATCATAATGGACGCAGCGGCAATAACAGAGAAACGTTTGAGTATTATGAGGATATGGATACTGTTCTTGGGTGCAAGCCTAAACACAAAAGCTAGTAGTTGAGGGTGGTCTCTGTGAGTGCTCTGCCTTCTTTTCAGAGACAAATACACCATTTAATGATGCTGGAGATCTAGACTTTGATGAGAGTGTAGATGACAATGACAATGGCGACAAAGATAAAGCTGCACCAAATAAGAAAAAGGTCCCGACAAGGGAAAAGGGAAAGGGAAAAGAAAGCTAAGCTCTGATCCTCCTAGCCTGATTGAATATCTAGAGGAAAGCCAGAAGAAGGACCATGAGTTTTTTGAGCGTATTTCACAAGCCGAAGGCGAACGAGAGTTGAAAAGCCAAAAGTTAATGATGAATACTATCACTGAAATAGCAAAAATATTCAAAGGTGACAAATAGAATACAAAGAACAGAATGGATACTAAACAACAAATAGTTACAGTTCAGAAATAACGATTTTTTATTGCATTTATTTTTTATAGTAAACAAAAACATGATATCAGTCATTCTCTTGAGTTCTTATAATGAATCAATTTTATTATCAAAATATTATAATAATAGTATGATATAAGTAACTATCATAACCGAAGAATCAAAGTTTATTCAGTGTGTTTATGTACAATTGATTTTTATTAAAATATATCAAATCAATCTCAGAATAGAGTGTTTTTTATATGATCTCTAAGGTTTGCCCCATCCTGATTTATAACATGGCCTGGGTTAGCTTGGTTGATATTTCCATCATTCACAATATCAACATCGGTATCATCATTTAAATCTAAACAGATATTATGCAAAATACAACAGGCTATAATCGTGTACGAAACTTTCTCATTAAGATTATGAAGTAAACATCTCCATCTCCCTTTTAGAAGGCCAAATGCTTGTTCAATCACAACTCTAGCACTGCTAAGAGATTTATTAAAAGCTGCCTGTCTTGCTGTAATGCCTCTTGCTTGTGGGTAAGGTTTCATGCTCCATGTAGTTAGTCTGTATGCGGGATCAGCAACTAAAAAAGGCTTTAATTCTCTGCCACGAATTCTAGGGACGGGTGCATTTAAGATTGTATTGTTTGCAACTGCAGTAAAGAGTGAACTTATTCTTAAGACTTGAGCATCGTGTATACTTCCTGCATAACCAGTGCTTACATGCAAGAATTTCTTATCACTGTCCGCAACTCCTTGTAATATAATACTATGAAATTGCTTTCTATTCACGTATTCGTTCGGGCTTTCTATTGGAGTGGCTATTGGTATGTGGGATCCATCTAGAGCACCAACAACTTGTGGAAATGTACTGATGTTTTGAAATCCCTGAATACATTTTCGTGTTTCTGCCTCAGTTCTTGGGAATTTTATGAAATCGTTAATTCTATCCAGTAGAGCAGAGCAGAATGAATCCTTGATTTTCATTGCTGTAGCGCGTCCAACTCCAAACGTTTGTCCAATCGTTCTATAAGAATTACCAGTGCCTAGCCGCCATAAAGCAATCGCCACTCGTTTCTCTATTGAGATTGCTTGTCGAAAAACTGTGTTCTACTTTGTCATTTGCGGACCAACAATGCCACAAATGAAGTTGAATGTGTTTCGATTGACTCTAAAATGTTCTTTCCAAAGATGGTCTTGATTACGATCGTTCAAAAATTGCTCGAACCAGTATTGTGGATGCGGATAAAACCATACTCTAGCTCTTCGACGATATTGTACTCTATTTTGATATTGGCTTGCTAGGGGAATACCAAATCGACGCCTACCTTGCAGAGTAGCTAGCTTCATTAGATTTTGACGATATCGCTTTCTCTTTCGCAAAAATATAGCAATTGTTAAGAGAAGAGTTGTAAACACAAGCGCTTGTTCTCCCGCCATTTTTTGATTCCCGCGCTATGCATCTAAGCTGACGACAGCCAACTAATATAAATAATGCATTGAATTTCACAATGGAAACAGGCTCAACTTTATACTAGCTTAAGATGGTATGTAAACAAACACCTAAAGGAATTTTAAAGTAGCATAAATGTCCTAGTGGAAACGCACCCTATGGCTTCTTAAGTCCTTAGCCAAACAAGACAGATGGCATTTTACCGATAAAATCTCTCGAAGAAATCATCATGTCAAAGGAGTTTGTAGACAGTGGATAGCAGCAAGTAGCAGTCCACGAAACAACAATTGGACAAAGAGATAATCCGAAATGGCATTTGCTTCGTAGAGGACGTTTGACTGCCAGTAATTTTGATCATGTTCTGAAGGCAAAACGCGTGGTATTCGGTCATTTCGCAAACTCGTCAGTTCGCAAACATCCAGTTCGCAAACGTTCTCGACCTGTTCGCAAATGGGTTTTTAAAACAAGTCTTAACACCGATAAGTTAGACTTAAAGCCGTTAGTATATAAATAAATCATTTAAAACATGATTGCAACAAATAATTTAAACCAATAAAATATAATAAATAATTACTTTGAGATCGTGTTCACGATCAGACAAGTATATTTGTAATGGTATCCGGTGGTTTATCTCCATGGTGGTTTAGCCCCCAGTTGTGTAGCCCTATTCTCAAAGTGCTTTAGCCCCATCTTAAAGTGCTTTAGCCCCTTGTTAACTTGTGTAAAAATATAAATCATTCCATTTCTTAATAATATAAGCTTAATAAAAATATACAAACACATTGAAAGAATAATTTTTGATTATTAATTATTAGGGGAAAAAACATTTATGGAAAAAAAATCGTTTTAGCGTAGCAGTCAGCGAGTGTCACTTATACACAAAAATATACGAAATAAACTGATTTATCATGGTATTGCGGTGTTTACTTAAATCAAACACACTCCAATAATGGTAATAAACCATTAACTAATGTATTAGTGTGATAATAAGTTTGAACATTGTGAGTTTTTGAAGAGTTTATTGCCCAGTTACGAAAGTTTATGTCGAAACGAAGAAAAACGCTTAGCAACGAAACACAAACAAAACACTTCGATTCAATTCAAGTAATAAAACACATGTTTTTCTGTGTATGATTAAACCTAAACACTCCAATAATGATAAGAAACCTTTATTTAATGTATTAATGTGATAATAAGTTTGAAAATTGTGAGTTTTTGCCGAGTTAATTGCCGACAAGCGATCAGTTTTGAAAGCGCTTTGATAAACCCGTTGGGCCGAAACACATTTAATGTATTAATGTGACGATCAGCCGTTACGAATAACGATAATTTTCGGTAGGATGATAATTTTTTTATTGAAATTTCATTGATTGTTTAATTACGCTTAAAACTGTTCAAAGAAAAATGATATTTTAAGAAATGAAAGTCTTTTAAAAATATTAAAAAAGTTTAAACTAAATAGACCTAGCTTCTTCTTATTGTAAATGTAATAATTTAATTTTTGTTGTTGGTTTTAGTTAGCATGAAAATCTATAAAAATAATATAATAGTCTCATTAATTGTAACACTTTTTATATCTCTTCTACAGAGTTTGAAGAATTTTCACTGCTGTTTGAGCCAACTATCCATGAAGTCCCTGAAGTTGATAATACACGATATGAGATCGTGTTTGTCCTCATGTCACGTCGCAGGAAAAAAGATTACAAAATGGTAAGCTTTTTCATTTGACATGCAAACATTAATGCAGCAATACCTATGGAACAAAATCAACATTTAAGCATACAAGTCAAAGTCAATTATTTCAATACACAGCTATTTCAAAACGTAGAATACTGAATTGTTCATTGCAAGACCGAAATGCATTGTGGGTCATGTAATATTGAACAAGTGATTCGATGAATAATGTTAAGATCATCTAATCGCATATTTGCTTCTGTTTTATGTAAAGGTATTGAGAAAAATTTTGGAAGTACTACCTGCAGAACACAGAGTGCAAGAGGTTGTTTTGGATTTTGAGAAAGCCCTGCGGTCAGCCATTCTATCAGTGATTGATGACCTAAGACTTAAAGTATGTGCCTTCCATTGGACTCAAGCGGTATGGTGGAAGGTATGTATATATTCTTGATAACTACATGCCCTCTTAAAAGCTATGAACATCGACCAGAACAACTGGGAAGAAACAGCCCTCGAACGGTCATCATGGAGACAGACTGTGCAGAAAGGTCTGTCTAAGTTCGAAGAGACAATTGCTCAGCAACACGAGGCAAAGAGAACGAGAAGGAAGGCTGCAGCCCTGGCAGACAGACCAGCGTCAGTCTTCATCTGTGCCCTCTGCAACAGGGACTGTCATTCCCGCATCGGACTGGCAAGCAATACCCGACGCTGTACCAGAACAAACAACTAGCTAGAGCGCAACTCCATAGTCTTCCGAGACTGAAGGATGCCCATGTATTGATAACTACATGAAACTGTGACTTGGTTTCTGCAATAGTTTCCAAAAGGGATACCAACTTGCTTGATCTGTGCACATCAATTTTACAATACTTTACTTTGCATTTTGATTGAAAAAAAAATCGGTTGTTAAATGAAAAGGATATGTGAACTATCATCAATAGTATGTAATAATAATCATAATAATCATGAAAGATATGATTAAAAGTTTTACTTTTTTTTGTTAGATTCAGGCACTTGGGTTAACAACACAATATGAACAAGATGAAGGCACATACCAGTACCTCCGCAAGGTGATGGCGTTACCTTACCTACCATCAGATGAAATAGAAACAGCATTCACACACCTACAAGGAACTGCAGCCACTCCAGCCCTCCCATTGTTGGTCTATGTGGACAACACATGGATAACAAGTACCATGTGGTCTCCATACGGACCAACAATGACTTGGAGAGCTGGCACAACGCCCTCAACAGAAGCGCCTGTGGCAAGTCACAACTGCCACTCTACTTACTTATCCAACTGCTCCACCAAGACGCTAGGCTTGTAGCCATGCAAATCCGCCTCGTGTCTGAAAAGAAACTCCAAAGATTACAACGAAAGAAATACAGAGACCTTCAAGCAAAGATATTTCAGCAGTGGGCGGCATATGAAGCAAAAGACAAAACTACCATCCAACTACTTACTGCATGCTCACGACTCTGTGCCCTCCCCTGCTGAACACCAAAAAAAACCGGTTCTTGTAAGAACCACAACGGCTCCTTTAGGAGCCACAAAATGATTCAAAATTCATAACTTAATGCAAATGAATGAGTAAACATAAAAATAATAAAGTTAAAATTAAGTGATTATGAACCATAGAATTTGACTTAGAAATAATAAGTCATATTTTGCTTCTGTGTGGAATATGTTTGTTTGACATATTCCACATTGAAACTGACATACAAGAAACAACATTATATACAATTATATATTTGAATTTGTTGTTTAATGACAAACAAAAATACATAGTCATTTTTTGCTTGTTACACATTTTCCAGATCGGTCTTGATAAATGATTTTAAAAACTTCCCTTTAAAAAAAATACCTTTACTAAAGTATTATTTTGAAAAGGATTCGAGTTTGTTTTGGCTTAAGTTCAATAAGCACTTTTAACATGGGGCTAGACCACCATGGGGCTAAACCACTAACATTAATGTGCAATATATTCTTACTCTTAAATCTACTATAAATTCTCCTCTATCCCAATAAAGTTCAATAGAACTTTAATATAATTTATTTTTTCGTGTAGACTGATTAGTGCAAAGACTCGAGAATCCTTACTACAAAAAAAAATATGTCAACGTTTATGATGGACGGAATCTGTGGCGATCGACTGTCGCTGTTTATTAAACTAAAACACAATGAATTCCACAGAACCATTCATCTTTGCACAAGTCATCAGCAGTAGTTTGTCGCCGTCTAGCTGTACGAATGGCATTTCAGATAAGTCTGGTTGAAAGTATGACTTTATTCACAGACTTAGAAACTTTAAGAGAGGCAGTCCGAGAATATCGACCAGAGCTTGCAATAGGCGAAAAATCCAAAATGCTCATACTTTGCCAGTTGATAGCATCTGGGGAGCTAGTCACTCAAAAAAATTTAGAGATTCCAAAAATAATTATTTTTGGAGAAATTCGACTTTTTTTGATTTTCGGCTTTTGGTCGGGTTTTTACGAGTTTTTACAACACTTCTTGACCGGGCTCTTTTAAAGTTAAAGATCAATCACACATTTCTCAAATTACCTATGAAAAAACACCAAAAATATCCTAGGTTTTAGTGTATATAACTTTCCAATCGACTGAGTCTTTACTATTTTATGGATTTTTTAATATTGGGTATTTTCGCATTTTTTTCCGAAACCAAAAATATGCAAAATTAAGGCACGAAAAAAACAAATTGCCACGATGAATCAACGCATTCGGCTATAACCAAGGTGAAGCACTGTATTTCGAGGTTTCAAAAATGTAATAAAATTTTTGGGCAACTAAAATCCAAACGTTTTACAGCCTTTAATGTTCATGACTTCAGAGCGAAAATTTGACACTGTCACGGTGTTGCGTGACACCATGACTGGAATGCCATTGCAAAAATTATTTCGAAATCACCTTCCCTGGCGTAATTTCTACTTGTTTTCAAAAAAAGATGTTACAAATTTTGTTTTACCTGTTTTAATGTTGTTTGTGACAGTTTTGGAAGACTTTAGTAGCATATTTGCAGTTAATATAACGACAGGCCGTCAGACCACTAATGCGTGTTGACGATATTTACATATCACTGCCACTCGCATGAGAATTCTAATCACTCACATCAATTCAGCCAACTCAAAACTATTTTTGGAATCTATATGTTATGTTGATCGATAGAGCCCTTTTAGTAATTCGTTTGCTTTGAATATGTCTTCGTACGTTAGAGATCAAACTTCGCCTTTTTTGTTGACGGTATAAGCAGGGTTTTCCCCACTATTGTTGGAATCAAGTATGTTGAAATACAAACTGCGAAATACCAAGATAAAATATTGCCACAAATTGACTCACCAAGCTAACTATAAGAGTTCTATGGGAGAATATACGGCGATTTTAAAAATATGCAAAATTTGTATGTTTGTAATTCTTTCAAGGATAGCAAGGATAGCAAGCAAGCAAGCAAGCAAGCAAGCAAGCAAGCAAGCAAGCAAGCAAGCAAGCAAGCAAGCAAGCAAGCAAGCAAGCAAGCAAGAAAGAAACAGAGCATGTGAGGAAGGACGACGAAAGAAGGTATAATAAGTGTAACAAGCCAAAATAATGAATATAACATGAACGAAAGGGATAAATATAAATAGAACGAAAAGAGGGGGGAAAACGAAGTAAGATTGAACTTGAAAGCGTGTAACAAAGCATAGAACCACATATGGCTATGTAGTAAACTCACCCGGGGAGACTCGTCAGTCGTCACTCGTCAGACTCGTCAGTTCTTGAGTACAAAAACCGAGAGCCAGCCACTCTCTACCGATTTCAATTATTAAATGTCAATGTTTTACTGATAATTAAAGAACCACAAAAGGAAATGAAAAAGCTGGGAAAAAGATTGAATGCGCACAAGGTTAGAGAAATTTAGGAAATGATTGATAAACGTATGGAATGAGAGGAAATTTACATGGGCGCTCGGAAATACGAATTTTATTTTCAAGTTTTGAAAATATATTTTACGAGTGAGAGATTTTTTAAAACAGAAGATAAAATCCGTATTTCCAAGAGCGGTTATCTTTAAAACGATCGAGAAAGGGAAACGGGGAACGGGGAACGGGGAACGGGGAACGGAGAACGGAGAACGGAGAACGGGGAACGGGGAACGGGGGAATTTTTTATTGAAAAATTTATCACTTACTATTATATATACTGATTTTAATATGCTCAGTTGTATCTGCTTCACTTATAATTGCAGTTCAAACCGACCTGATAAACTATCGACAAACTACTGTATACCCTTGTATTTCCCTATTTTGAAAACGTTTGTTGATATACTTGATCTTACATTCTCTGGGTACAATGATTAATTGATTCTGTGATTGTATGTATAAAAGTTGATACTGATCTTTTCTCGGATACTTCGAGTTTGAGAAATTTATAATTAACAGGGCCCAAATTCTACATGCTTTTGAATAAGCAGTTCTAGAACAGAATCATCTTTTTCACATCTTTTGGACTATTTTATTTCCGGGATTATTTATTCACCATTTAACATTGTATAAAATGGTTGTATTCTGACCAAGTTATAAATAAGCTACTTGATAGGTTCACCGTTCCCGTTCCCGTTCCCGTTCCCTTTCACTTTCCCTATTTTAAAGATAGCCACCAAGCGCCCATGTAATATTCTGTTTATTATATAATTATCAATGAAAAAAAATAACATGTCATGTCAAAATATCAATTTTTTTGAAACAGAGTAATATAAATATTCCATTGACAATTATACAATAAAAGAAATGATAAGCTACAAGCAAAGCAAGCAAAAACAATGTTTGAAATTAATTGTTTAATTTCTTGCATTCTTTCGACCTTTTTGTTGTTTTTTTCGTTCGTTTTTCTCTATTTCCTTATTCTCTCTTTTATGCATTATTTTTTGCTACACATACCTTTTGCTTCTTTTCTTTTGATTCGTTTTTATTACTTTGAAAACTCTGTGAATAATTATTTACGTGATCATGTTTGAATGACAGATTAACTTATTCTCTGGCTAATCAATCAGTCAATGTCTATTCTTGTTTTTTGCCATCCTCTTTAATATATGAATTTCAGACGATTTTCCTGACGTTGATTGCAATGTTGATGTTAGCTATGAAGGATAGCGTTTATTTGCGCATTTCTTTTAATCAGGGATAATGAATACTATAACACTGAGTTTGGGCTACAGTGTGGTTAAATTTATCGCAAGTCACCTGTCGTCAGAAATTGCCTCAAAGTACTGCAAATGGTTCTCGGATCGTTATCATCTCGCATATTCACAATTTGTGTCTCAATGACTAAACCAACGTTTTAAGAAGATATTACCTTAGTGAGGGGAATACCTACGGCTAAAGATTGCGTAGGATACAAACAAACGAACGGATTTCTTTTCCAATTGCAAAGTTTGACTCAAACGGGTATCAAGCTCATTTGAGGCTTAAATGACTTCGTCGTCAAAAATGTACAACTTAAAAATCGTTTTGAGTTGACTGAATTGATGTGAGTGATTAAAATTCTCATGCGAGTGGCAGCGATATGTAAATATCGTCAACACGCATTAGTGGTCTGACGGCCTGTCGTTATATTAACTGCAAATATGCTACTAAAGTCTTCCAAAACTGTCACAAACAACATTAAAACAAGATAAAACAAAATGTGTAACATCTTTTTTTGAAAACAAGTAGAAATTACGCCAGGGAAGGGGATTTCGAAATAATTTTTGCAATGGCATTCCAGTCATGGTGTCACGCAACACCGTGACATTGTCAAATTTTCGCTCTGAAGTCATGAACATTAAAGGCTGTAAAACGTTTGGATTTTAGTAGCCCAAAAATTTTATTACATTTTTGAAACCTCGAAATACAGTGCTTCACCTTGGTTATAGCCGAATGCGTTGATTCATCGTAGCAATTTGGTTTTTTCGTGCCTTAATTTTGCATATTTTTGGCTTCGGAAAAAAATGAGAAAATACCCAATATTGAAAAATCCATAAAATAGTAAAGACTCAGTCGATTGGAAAGTTATATACACTAAAACCTAGGATATTTATTGGTGTTTTTTCGTAGGTAATTTGAGAGATGTGTGATTGATCTTTAACTTTAAAAGAGCCCAGTTAAGAAGTGTTGTAAAAACTCGTAAAAACCCGACCAAAAGCCGAAAATCAAAAAAAGTCGAATTTCTCCAAAAATAATTATTTTTGGAATCTCTAAAAATTTTTGAGTGACTAGCTCCCTAAATGCTATCAACTGGCAAAGTATGAGCATTTTGGATTTTTCGCCTATTGCAAGCTCTGGTCGATATTCTCGGACTGCCTCTCTTAAACCACCATAATCATTATGTAGATCTTTCTAATAATACAAACCACCTTGATAGTGTTGATGCAGAGTTTAATATTCCATCTGACACGACATTCAACTACTATACAACACATTATTTTCATAGTAGTAAAGAGATCAAGGAATATCTAGTAGATAATTCTTTCTTTGCATTACACTGCAATATTAGAAGTCTTGCAGCCATATCTAGATAAATTATGTCATCTTATAACTGAAATAGATACTCAACCCTCAATTATTGGTCCTACTGAAATTAAGATCAAAATTGGCAATAGTCCATTACAAAATATTAATATAGAAGGTTATCAATTTATTTAACAACCTAGCAAAAGTAATGCTGGGGGTGTAGGTTTCTATATAAATGACTCTTTGAAAATTTCTAAGAGAGAAGACTTAACAATAGTGAAAAATGAATTTGAATCTCTATTTATTGAAATTGATTATGGTCAAAAAAAAAATATGCTATGTGGTGTTATATATAGACACCCCATCAGTGACTTAACTCAGTTTATGGAATACATAAACATGACTATAAAATTCAACACGAGAATAAGCTTTGTACCTTTATGGGAGATTTTAATTTAGATTTGCTAAAAGCAGAAACTCACTTAGAAACAAATGATTTTCTCAATACATTGGGATCCTCATTCTTTCGCCCACTAATATTACAGCCAACTAGAATTACAGACCACACAGCTACACTTATTGATAATATCTTTATCAATACTGTAGACTATTCAACACTTAGTGGAAATTTCGTGTTTGATCTTAGTGATCACCTTCCAAACTTTGTGATAATTAAAAAGCCTAATAATAATTTAAGAAATGAGAGAATCTATAGAAGAGATTTTTCCCATTTTGATAAACAAAACTTTATAGATGATTTTAATCAAATTAACTGGGAGGAAATGATAATCAAACATAGTGATCCTGATCACATGTTCAATTTATTTCATGATAAACTTTTGTGCATAGTAAATAAACATGTTCCCTTAAAAAAAGTTTCAAAAAAGAAATCAAAACTGCAAAGTAAACCATGGATAACAAAAGGTATTATGACCTCTATACAACAAAAAAATAAATTATATAAAAATTTATCAAAACAAAATCTGTTATCTATCAAACTAAATTTAGACTTTATAGAAATAAAATTAACCATTTGACAAGAATTAGCAAGAGACAATATTATAATGATTATTTTAGTACATCTAACAGCAAACATGTCTGGAAAGGAATCAGAGAAATAGTTAACACCAAATCTAATAAATCTTATCAACAAATTAGCAAAATTTGTAATAATGAAAATGATTTAACTGATCCAAAATCAATTTCTAATGCATTTAATGATTTTTTGTGAACATTGGCAAGGAATTGGCTGATAATATGCCACCCTCTAACAACTCTGCTGTACATTATCTAGGAAATTTACCTAATTATTATGATAGTTTCTTTCTCTTTCCGACTGATGCTGAAGAGATAGATAAAGAAATATCTAGTCTCAAAGTAGACAAATCAGTAGGACCTTTTAGTATTCCTGTAAGGATACTCAAAATGCTCCAGCCATATATCTCAAAACCACTAGAAATAATTTTCAATTCATCTCTTGCTAGTGGTATTGTACCTAAGTGCTTCATGATAGTGAAAGTAATACCTATCTTTAAGAAAGGATCTCATACAGACTTGAGTAATACCGTCCTATTTTCCTCCTCCCTATTTTTGATAAAATCCTAGAGAAAATTGTTTATAAAAGAATGCTAAGTTATATCGAAGAGAGAAATATTCTTTATAACAAACAATTTGGTTTTCGATCCAATTATTCGACTGATTATGCAATCCTGAGCATCATAGATATGATACAAAAGGCAATTGATAATAAGGATTTCTCTTGTGGGATATTTCTAGATTTGAGTAAAGCCTTTGATACAGTCAATCATCAAATTTTACTTGAAAAACAATATCGTTATGGTTTCCATGGGCCTATTCTTGATTGGTTGAATAATTATTTAAAAGACAGAAAGCAGGTTGTAGCTATAGGGGAAATTTGTTCTGATTGGCAAACAATTTCACTCGTCGTACCACAAGGTTCTGTGTTAGGTCCCCTACTATTTCTTATATATATTAATGATTTTCACCTCTGCTCCAACATCCTTGACTTCCATCTATTTGCAGATGATGCAAGTTTATTTTATAAACATCAAAACCTGACTTCTCTACAAACTAATATCAATACTGAGCTAGATAAAATGTATGCATGGCTATGTGCAAATAAACTCACACTAAACATAGAAAAGTCAAGCTATGTACTATTTCACCCTACTCAAAGGAAAATCCCATTTAATCTTGTACTGAATATTGATCAGAAGGAACTTAAAAATGAAAAGTATATTAAATACCTTGGTATTTTGATAGATTCAAATCTCTCTTGGAAGCCCCACATAAATTATATTTTGAAAAAGGTAAAACGAAACTGTGGTATCTTATCTAAAATACGATATTTTGTCGATCTAAAAACAAGGACAAAATGATATTATAGTTTGATATACCCATTCATAATATATGGTATACTTCCTTGGGGTAGCACCTACCCCACAACTCTTGACCCCTTATTCAAATTACAAAAGAAAGTAATACGAGTTATAACCTTCTCTAGCTTTGATGAAAAACACAGTCCCCTATTTAAAAGGTTAGATATCATCAAACTAAATGATATTACATTTCTCTACATATCAGTCTTAATGTATAAGTATTATCATTCTATTTTGCCACCTGTCTTTTATAACTTCTTCACTAAAGTTAAAGACATCCATAAATATAATACTAGATTATCTTCAAAGTCAAGTTATTCCTTACCAAAAACCAGAACTAATTATGCAATTTATAATATTCGATTTCAAGGTGTAAAAATCTGGAATTCTCTTAATGAAAAAACTAAGGATCTCTCTAGGACCTTATTTAAAAAAGCAATTATCAATGATATATTGAACAAGTATTAATCATTAAATATCCTAAAATATCCATATCATCCATAACTCTGTAGCTCTATATTTTTGCACATGATCATGTGCATATATATAGATGCCTGTGTAATTCTTTGTTTACTTTATTTCATCTCCGTTTTTTGTACAAAATGTCATAACTACACTTAATTTAGTGCCAAAAAAATTGTAACACTACTTGAAACTTTAACTTGTGCCATCTAATTTAGAATTTCTTTTTTGTAAATAAAATAGAACATGTTGTCTGTTTTTATTTAGCCTTGCGGTTATTGCAGGCAACCTGTACCTTCTCTTTAATATATTTTGGAAAAAAAAAAAAATTGTATAACATATGTATATTCAATATTTGTATATAAAAAATGTAAGGAGAGAATGGTACAAATAAAGTTGTTGTTCTTGTTGTTGTCTTCTTTTAATGTTTTATTGGTGGTTTTCTATTCAAAACTAATATAAAGTAATGTAAAAACTTTAAAAAGTATCATTGTTTAGAATTATTCTCGGGTTATAACTCGCAGCTATAACGTTAATTAGTGACAGGAAACCAGTGACAGCTAGTAAACAATTCGAGAACCTGGATGATCAAACCGTTTTATAAAGTGAAAATCGATCTTACCGAGTCAGAATTATTTTTTAAAACCAACCCAGTAAATGCTTACAATATATTTTTCGGTTCAGACATACATAGGATGTAAAATACACGTAAAAAAAACTACCAACAAGACGTTTGCGAAACTCTCCTGTTGGTCAATCCCAGCTTTATAGTTAGTTAACAAACTGGCTTTTCCAAGTCTGAATTTTCGAGAAATGTAACTAAATAATTTGAATAATATAACAAAGTTAATATGTTGAAAGCAAATTGATTAAAAATATGAGCTGAAGATCACAAAACTATGGCGCGCTAAACTAGACAAAAATACTTCGCAATAAATATGATACTTTTTTGCAAATCTACGACTTATTTTGATGAAAATAAACCTTATTTGAAATTTTAATGCATTATTTCAATTGTTACTTGTATTAATATTTGATGTTTTTTTGGCTAATAAAAAGAAAATTTCCGAAAACGAACGACATTTGGAATCAGTGACTTGTTTATAAATATTTCGTACTTCTTCCAAAATATAATAATTGTTGAAAATAAATTGATTATTTCAAAATATAATACTTGATTAAATAAATAATACTTGCTTGAAGATATTTATACATGTTTGAATATAATACTTTTTCGATTATAATACTTGTTCGCAAATATAATACTTTTTGGAATATAATACTTGTTCGAAAATATAATACGATCATTTGGTCAGCAGTATCTGTTTTTCAAGGAGAGGTCCTGGCACTAGTTTGTCCCAAATGAACGCCATCTTTCCGATCCTGACCGTTCTAGCCTTGTGACACTTTATCGTGTGAGTTTTTAATACTCCATATATAGTTTTTAATACTTCATATATAGTTATATGGCTGACAAGATACTGGATCGGCTTGTAGAAGCCGTAAACTCCTTGAGGGAAAATAATTCTGGACAACCAAATACTACGAATGATGCGTTAAAAAATCTTTACCCCAGTACACGTGGATCATCAACAACAACGTTTGTGAGACAACCGACAACTCAAGCAAGCAGTTCAGGTACCAGGGCAACTTTTCAGCCAAGGAAAAACTACAAAGGAAAAAAAGCCAATGCTGCGGTAAGAAAAAAATTCATCAAGGAAATTTTAAGTTTTGAAATATTTTGTAAAAATGTGTGCAATATTAGACAAAAGAAGAAAAAGCGCAGTTATATCACACCAAACGAAAAATCATGTATGTCCTAATAGTCTAGTAGCTTAGGGTAAAATTTTCAAAACATCGTTACACGCCGGATAAAAGCACCAAATTTTGCACACTGAATGCTTAGGGTATAAGAATCGAAAACAATTCATGCTCCAAGAAATCTGGTAGTCACGTGACCCTAATGACGTCATAATTCAAGATGGCCGTCAGGTAGGTTTATGTACAAGCTACAATCATTGACAAAAGTGTTGGCACGAATGTGATAAAGTTATTTTAGCACTGCTGAAATTCTACTTCTCCCCCCACCCCCCTTCGCAATGTTGAGGTGGGAGTCATTGTTTGGTGCTTGTGTGGTTGACCTGTCAATGCGCCATCATTTCACACCAACATTGATGTGGGGGGAAGGGGGGGAAATTTTTTATACTTAAAATAAATGAAGTAGTCACTATGAGATAAAATACTAAAATCGTGCCAACTACTTTTGACAATGATTGTCTGAACGACAAAAGGTGTTCTAAAATATATGCTTTGCATTTCTGATTTAATTTTTGTTCCTAAAATAAAGCACCCGCACTTGTTACATAACTTCAAATTGAGATTGCTAAAAATATCTGAAGAAAGTGTTATCTTTCAATGAGTTTAGTTCATCCGTCACGTCATCCTAATTAGGCCGATAAAGTGATTTTTGGTGTACAGCTTTAAAGTTATTGTCTTTCATATAGTTTCGATACTAAACAAATGAAGTCATACCACTAAAAGAAAGAAAAAGAAAAGTTGTAATTATTAAGTATGAATTTTGTCAATTCCAAATTGTAAAATGCTTGTTATGGTTTGTTGAAATGAAGAGAAAGCTAAAAAATCGTTTAAAATTAATCACTGATATTCGAAAGTGCAAACATATTTTCTCATATTTCTCCATATTTATTTATAAAATGTCAAGTGATTCATTATCAACGTTTACATAGGAATGTTAACTTTTCTTCCTAATACGTATAAATCTTGATCCATTATTCGTAGCAAAATAGTCACTGTATAAAGATCGCTCGTTTTTTTAACACAGGGAGCCCAACGGTTCTCCCCAACGGTACTCCATCCAATAAACGCTAAAAAAACATGTCAAAACTGAAGGCTTTTAAAAATTTTCGATATTTTCATAAAGAACAGCAAAGGATCTTAACATTTATGAGGGTTCATAGCCATTAGAAACGCTCTTTTGGTGATTTTGGAACGGTTCTCCCTTGTAAACATTACAAATGAAAGGTCAACTATAGCTTTATTATAGCGGAGTAGGGGAGTACCGTTGCTATTTTCGCTGCGATTTACAAATTTTAGAAAAAAACCATCCCATGGTGTTTGAACATTTGCAAAGCAAATGTTGATATATATTTTGGACCGACAAATTCAAAATTCTCTCAATTATCAACAAATTAGTCATGGAGTACCGTGCGGAGTACCGTTGGAAGCTCCTTGTAAAAGTGCAAAATCGCTATTTGTGGATGCATTTCGCAAGGCAATGTTTAGTAAAAGCGCTAGAAATAAACTTAAATACTACTAACATGTAGTTAATTGCAATTGCTTTTTAATTTTATAAAGGAAACATGAACATTTTAGTTGCAAAAGTGTTATTGAATATATAGTGGTCTACGTGAATACTTCCGGTCATTGAGCTACTCTATTTTCTATATACTACATAACATTTTTGACCAGAAACGTTTAAAAAATGTTTGCTAGTCACTCAAATTTGTGTTTACTTACTACTTAAAATATCTTTTTACACAATGTTTGTGGAATTTTTGCTATAAAGCCGTTGAATTTCAGCTCAACTTGGTTTTATCACAAGCGCGCGCTTGACCTCAATTATACGTCATGCTTTCATCGCTCGTTATAAATAAACGCAATTTTCAAATTTAAGTTTTCGGCATATTTTTCCATTGGCTTATTATGCCAAATTACAGGACAAATTCAATTTAATACATACGACTTATAATACAAGGGAATTTAGCTCCGCGATAGAATGGTTTTCTTTCAAAATTGATAGGTGCTTGTATGGGGGTACACTGGCCTATTCCTTGACAGAAGTGACGTCACAGTTGGACTTCACGGGCCATTCACACATAAAAAGAAACAACTCAACGAAGGTTTTGTCATATCAAATTGGTTTGGTTTACAGAATTTGTAGAAACAAGAAATTCGTGAAAAAGTGTTCCAGACAATCATTGACAAAAGTGTTGGCACGAATGTGATAAAGTTATTTTAGCACTGCTGAAATTCTACTTCTCCCCCCACCCCCCTTCGCAATGTTGAGGTGGGAGTCATTGTTTGGTGCTTGTGTGGTTGACCTGTCAATGCGCCATCATTTCACACCAACATTGATGTGGGGGGAAGGGGGGGAAATTTTTTATACTTAAAATAAATGAAGTAGTCACTATGAGATAAAATACTAAAATCGTGCCAACTACTTTTGACAATGATTGTATTATCTTGTTATTTCCTGAAAAATACGTTATTTAAAAGCCGTTTTAATCAATACAAACATCCAGAATACATTGCAGAATCAGTATTTATTGTATGGAACAATTTAGAATATTTAAAACTGTTATTTTAGCTGTAAATTATGTGAAAACGTCACATGCACCAAGTGACCGCGATGGCGTTATGAAGACTGGAGAACAACCAAGGTTCAAAAGAGTCTAACGTTCCAATTCTGGGACTTAGTATTAAGAATTGAAATTCTCATACTCGTCTTTATCAGGGCACACAGGGAGAAGAACTTTCAGCTATACGTCGAGGTCCTTGAAAAGCTGATGTTTCTGTTTTTTGCCATGGATCAGTATAACTATTGTCGCTGGGTATCTGTGCACCTGCGGGATATGAAGTCACTACCAGCCGATGTCAAAGAAGAGCTCCAAAAGTTCTGGATTGTTCAAAAAACACCAAACCGATTTTCAGCAATTCCTATAGATCAGGCCCATGAGCAAGAGAACGCAAAGGTGAAAGGCAAGGGGGGCGTAGTTGGCTTGACAGAGAATCCAACAGCATTAGGTCGATGGTTGATTGCCGGCCCAGAACAAGCCAGACTAATTACTCAGTTTGAGAGAGAGTATTTACCTGAAGAAGACCCCGCAATAGAATACGAGCACCACGAAGAAGCTAGGCCTCTCTTCCCAGGAAAGATTTCTGCGTCAAGTGAAGAGTCTACATATCCAGTTTAATGAATATGGAAATCCATTTGAAGATCAGTGTCCGGAATTGCTTGTCCTCTATACAAGGGAGTGTGCTGATGATGAAGTTATAGTGTCAATGAAGAAGATTGAGAGTCTTTGAACAGCTCAATATGAGAAGTACAAAAAAGATGTCTTTCAAGAAAGAAAAACATCCATCGACGAAACCATTAAGAAGAATTCACTTCCAGATTCACAATTACTCAACAAAAGAAAACGTCTCAAGCAAAAAAGATCAAAGTGGTACGACATGACGTCAGTCTATTTGGGCGTCTGTATATCAGTAACCAGCATCGCGACGGGGACCCAGATGTATCTTTCGCTCACGAAAATCAACCGTACCCCCCTTCCTTGCTGATCTTGGTGAACTTCGTCTGGGGACTATGTCAGACTTCCTTAAGCTGCTAGAAGATACAACAGTCAATACGCAACCTCGACAGAATCGTGAATGTAAGATCTTTGATGGTGGCGCTCCGATACACATGTTAACTCCAAAAACTGCCCATAAATTTTCTGAATACGCAAAGACGGTGTTCCTGCCATTCCTGAAGCTCGAGTTGGAAAAAGCTGAAAGAGTAGACGTAGTCTGGGACAGATACCTAGAAAACAGCATCAAGAATTCCACAAGAGCAAAGAGAGGTAGTGGAGTCCGTGTGAAAGTGGGCTCTCAAGCCAAAATACCGTCAAAGTGGAATGATTTCCTCCGATATCCTAAGAATAAGGAAGAGCTATTCAATTTTCTTTCTGATGATCATGAGGTCGACAAAGCAAAATGGCAAGACAACAAAGGAGCTTACATTACAAAGGATACGTCTGTTATTGGCAAATAAAGTGGGCGCCAAATGATTGAATCTACACATGAAGAAGCTGAAGGGTTGTTGTGCACCTCCTATATAGCCTGGAAAATGGCAGAAGGGCGATAGAAAGTTACATTACCCTGACATGAAGTTATGGGTAGCATTTGGTGTTTGAAAGAACTTCGGGTACAGTCACATCAATGTTATTTGCAACAGTCTAGGAAAGGTAATGTCTAAAGCTTTGCCATATTTACACGCTTTCTCGGATGCGATACGACGTCTTGCTTCAACACCAAGGGAAAAAAGAGTGTCTTTCCGGCATTCATTGAAGGCATACCCATATGCGAGTCAAGCCTTTCTTCATATGCAAGCAAATCCGTTTCAGCCATTTGATACCTCAACATGCTTGACAAACTCACTGATGTGATGTACGACAAAAGCAGTCAATCACAGTCAGTCAACACAACAAGGAAGGAACTTTTCTCAAAGAAAGATAGAGCATTGGAGAATATCCCACTGACACAGGCAAGTTAGATTATGCAGCTGTGTGATCTTTATTACTTGTTTAAAAAATCATTAGTGTAATATTCTTCAATCTATTGAATTTGTAGAATGCTTTAGTACAACACGTTAAGAGCGTATGTCAGGTAGCATCAGACATCGGCTTGTAAATCGTGGCAATGGTCAAAAATCCGATTTTGCTAATACTTTTATATTTTGTACCCTATTATATCCCAATCATCACAATCTACTTCATTAGTAAAAATAGTGCTTAGTTTTCGAGAAATAAGGATTTTTGTGAGAGTGGGTGAATATGCTAATTTTAGCGATCTCAGATTACCCCACTTCAATGGCCTGGCGTGACGAAAGTATTTAACCTTTGAAATTTTAAGTAACATAATATTCTTGTTCATTATTTAGACATTATATTATGTAGTTTTCAATGATTAAAATCAAAAACTAAATTTTTTACGAATTTTCTTGTCGACCATACTTTTTCTGCTTCTAAAAATAGCCTCAGAAGAATGGACTTTTAAACTATGTGCGATACAACCAAATCCAACGACATTCTCGATTTATATAGAAGAAGTGATGGCCTTGATGCTGATATAAAAATTTACGTCCGTATTTTGGTTGTATGGCATGAACAGCGATCTCAAAGTTGGTTAAAATTCAACTTTAGCGACTCTGAAATTGACATGTTTTGTCTAGCCGTTACTCGTTTTGCCGTGTAAACTATCGCCAAACTATTGCGAAAATCTTCCATAGATTTATAAAACCACTCACCTTATAATTAGCTATTAAATGAATACTAGTTTCAACCAACATCTGTTATATTAGTTATTTCTGGGATAAAAGCAATGCATACATCCCGACGTGCATGTAACGCAATGTGCTCAAATGACTGTCAACAATTGTTTTGCTTTGTATGACGGATCACCTATTAACTTTTTTGAAAGTTTTGCACAAATACAAAACACTGCCCATGATAACTCGTTTAATAACAGTTAAAATAGTTATTTGAAAGTAATTTTTTAGAGATAGTTGAGGCAACTAAAAGCTATGTCAATATTTTTAGCCGTACGTGTTTATATCGATAACAAACAGGCAGCCCATTACATGACATTAGTGTAAGCTCTTGAAGTTCCATAAATTTGTAAAGACCACCAACCTTAGTTACTAGATGAATGATAGTTTCAACCAACTTATGTTTATAGAAGTTATTAAGCTTGCATATATTTAATATATACATATTCCTATGTGCATGTAACGCAATCTGTTCAAAAACATGTAATCTGACAAAGCAGTGTCGCATTGTTGTATTATATTTTTTTGGCCATTTCTGATATATGATATACGATTTCATTTGCTGCTTGTACTTGCCAATTCTCATTTCTAATCACAGAAAAATGTACGATGATTTAATAAGGATATGAATCCGAGCAGATGTTGAGTTTACGTTAAATTTTCCAAATCATTTGATTGACAAGCGTTGTAAATACATAATCATGATATGTTTTTCTAAGATGCATTATCAAAATGTAAGGCTTCAGATTGTCGAACTACTTAGTGGTTTTACAAATCTTGCGGTTGCGATTTTTAGCAAATTTTAGTGCAATTGTTTATGTTGATTTTTTTTAGCTGTTTTGCGCCGGTTTCGAACCACCTACTACCCCCCTCCCTTAACACCCCCTCCGTGTACAGTGCAAGAGAGACATCTCAAGTCAACTGCATAAGTTTGCAGTTTTTTGGTCCTGAAAGTGAGATTGAATTGACACTATCACGTGCTGCCATGTTTCAAACACCAATAAATATTGGAAATTTCACAATTTCACAAAACAAGGGAAGCAACCGAAGTCCGTTACGGGCATTAATAAATACTCAACTCAGTGGCTATTAAAAAGCTGGCGTACTCGTTCAAGTTGGTTCAGGTAAATTAATGTATGGACGATTGATCCTTTTTCATAGGACAGCCTGATACTGATAAACTTATATGTACTTCAGGGTGTGCACACATTGCAAGAAAAAATTAAAAGCAAAGTTGTTCGTTTACACATGCAAAACATACGAGCCTGAATTATTAATGATGATGATTAAGAGATGACTATGATATATATCATTATCTATATTATTATATATATATATATATATAACGAACTTCATTTTTCAAGTACGGTAATTTTAATCAACTTTGTCTTTCTATTGTCATGATATTATCATCGTTGTTGTGATTAAAATATCATATTCTTCTTATATTAGTATCATTATTTGCAATATCGGTAGTATTATTTTTATTACACTGCCGTAAAAAAGGTATATAACAACCGTTTATATTTATATATTTTTTTGTAGTGTTTACAACATGAGCGGCCGTGTTGTATCGGCAGATACAATCGCAAGCCGAAGGCGCGCGATTGTATCGCCGATACAACACGGACGCGAATGTTGTAAACTACTTAAAAAATGTCTAGGTTAGCTCTTTCATATTTTACCAAAATTTTCAAGATTAAAATAAATTTTGCTGTAAAATTACCAGTTAAAACTTATGCAAATCAGGATATACAACACTAGTGTTGTATCAGATTTACAACACTCGTCATGGTCATGATTTCTTTTGAAAATGTCTCATTAATTATTCATGAATTTTTTAAGTATATTTATTGTATTTGCTTTATACAGGAGATATCAGCCTTCAATCTTTTTTTAACAGGGCGGGGAGAATGGGATGTCCAAATGGCTCCTTCAGTAAAAAACCTTGTTGATTTCAACCCCTATGTACGATGATGGAACGAATCCAATTAAAAAATGATACTGTACTTACGAGTACAGAGTCATCAGTGTCACTTACGCACACTAAATATTTTGTATCTTCATTTCATCACCAAGGCCATCACTTCTTCTATATAAATCGAGAATGTCGTTGGATTTGGTTGTATCGCACATAGTTTAAAAGTCCATTCTTCTGAGGCTATTTTTAGAAGCAGAAAAAGTATGGTCGACAAGAAAATTCGTAAAAAATTTAGTTTTTGATTTTAATCATTGAAAACTACATAATATAATGTCTAAATAATGAACAAGAATATTATGTTACTTAAAATTTCAAAGGTTAAATACTTTCGTCACGCCAGGCCATTGAAGTGGGGTAATCTGAGATCGCTAAAATTAGCATATTCACCCACTCTCACAAAAATCCTTATTTCTCGAAAACTAAGCACTATTTTTACTAATGAAGTAGATTGGGATGATTGGGATATAATAGGGTACAAAATATAAAAGTATTAGCAAAATCGGATTTTTGACCATTGCCAGTAGTTGTTTGATGCTTCGTGACATACGCTCTTAAGAGAGTGGAACTTCAAGGGGGCATATGGACATGCACAGAGTCAAGTCCCGTAATTACTTCGCCAGAGAATTGGGATGGATATCCCAGAACAAATGCTGGAAGCCAGTGTGGATGACAGTTCCGAAGCTGCGAAGGCCTGTATGGATTTATAATCAAGTGTTGCTGTAAATCCAAAAAGGGCTGTACCGTTTGCAAGTGTGCACGTTCCAATTTACCTTGTACAGATCTTTGTTCATGTAGTTGCGAGAAGTGACATGGTAATTGTATATACAATACATATTTACTCTCTTTATTACAATAATAGTTTGAGGTCATACAGCAAAATCTTTATGTAAAGGCCATGTGTTAATATTTATATAATTTTTTAACGTTACCATCTTGAATTCTATAAGAAATTATGGTATGCTGAGGGGGCATTTACGGGAAAATGTATACTATATATACAGCTTTGTAGGCGTATTATGATTCAATCTAGCACTAGCAAATAGGAAAAACATATTAAAATCTATTTAATTTGATAAGTCGAGAGCAATCAGTGAAATTTCAAAGTAAGAAATTCAGTAGCGGAAAAGTAATTGTGTCACACTGTTCTTTTATACATTTTGCGTGTTTGCCCCTTGGACATACCATAATTTCCATATGTATGAAGATAGTGGCCGTAACATTGAAAAAGTCTATGGATCTCTCCCGATTATTATATGCTCAAGTTTTCAAAAGACAGAATGCATTTTTAGCCATACAAACAGTATAATGCCGGTAGTAAGAAGTCTAGAAATTGGTAATTATATACAGGTTTTGCCACAAAACATTGCATATAGAGAGTAAACAAGCAAATTAATTGATAATCACATCGACAAAGTAATAAAAACGTATGGATTTACCTCAAATAATAAATATATCAAGCCATAACTAACACTTTTTTGAATATGAGCGGCCATTAAAGGTCACGTGATCAACAGAATTTTTGGAGCATGAAAAATTCTTAAATCTTATATCCATGGGAGCTTGTGTGCAAAATTTGGTGCTTTTATCCGCCTTGTAACGATCTTAGCACTAAGCTACTGGACTATAATAGCCTGAAGTGATTTCGTTCATGTTCGCCAGACGGATAACTAAGACATTTGTTGACCAAATGAGACCAAAAGCAACTTTTTCTGAGCTTTTGTAGTGATGTTTTTGATCAGGTGAAATGGATGCTTGATTAATTTAATTTATTTGTTGTGTAAATGTTTAAAAAGCGTTTTATTCAAAAATGTCTCCATATAAATCTTTTATTTTCAGCAACAACAAAGAATTTGATCTGAAGTTTGTGAAACAATCAATGCGGTTTTATAGAAAACTCTATTTCGCCTAAAATTGTCGTATTTGTCAAAACTACTTTTCTATCATAAAAAATTATTGCTAGTTCCGATTGCAATATTTGAAACATCAGAACAAACTTCAGTCTATGCCTGAACTCGCTATGGAAATTAATTTGAAATTATTTTTCTACGCGTGACGTACTTTGCGATCAAACAGTGACGGTGGCCCTTCAAAAATACTCAGTCGAGCCACCTTAAGTTCAGCATAAGCAGCCACCTGTAGTATTCATTTTGATTACTTGTTAACTTGATTGATTCAAGACTACAAGGAATTCAATTTTTAAAGCAAACAAATTGATAAGTTGCTTGCCTGCTATATTTCAATTGATGAATAACTATTTGGGCCTCCTCTACTATTTTATCAACCATTTAATATTTGATCCATCATTTGTTTTCAAAATTGGAACATTTACTTTAAATTTACAGAATCTTGATTGGAAAATAGAAAGAATCTCCAAATCATAGACAGATAAATAATTTCCCAACTTAGGTATGCCTGGTTTCATTGAGATATCATAACAATAATATGAACAATAATAAATGGTATTTTTAAACTTCCATAAGTTAATTGCATTTAAAAATTTGGTCTTAGTTTACCATTTTGGGTTTGAAATTGTTGTCTATGTGATAAATGCATAACATATATGTCTAATTTGTAATACATACTTTGCAACGCCTAAGATTTTGTGCACTGGATTTGTGCTTCTTAAATATTGACCAGGGCATTAGTTGCCAGATTGCATTTGATGTTGTTTAGCCAATCATGCATCATGTGAGAAGAAAAAACATATTTAACTTTTTTCTTCAAATTATTGGAACTATATTATGCATTGTTTTGTTATGGAACACTTGTTACTGTTATTGATCTGTTAGAGATGATATTTGTTAGTACCCTTTTGGTATTTTCATACATAATAATACCATGTTCATTGTCATTATCAAGTGGGTTAACTTCATCCAATAAAGAATTAATTTCATGCTGTGAAATTTGAATGGAGCTTTCTGGTTCTTCAACATGATTGTTAGTTTGCAGTTCAGGTAATGGTCCATCATCATCAATTCCATAGTGATTGTCTACTGTTGTGAAAGTAATAGAATGAGCAAAGCTATACAATCCCTCTGTCCACTTCTGCAGTGGTGAGTATTCTCTTTCTCTGGAAATAGGGTGACTATTCCACTGCATAACAAACTGTTCTATTGTGTAGTTGATGCGTCGTAGATAAACTAAATGCAATGCAAACAAATCAAGCTCATCATTTGGATCTAGCAGATGTGTTTGTTCTAAATAGTAAAATATATTCTTATAATATAAAACTAAATAAGTATGTACATCACGCCATAGTCTTTCAATTCTCTGGTTATGAACTGATTGACCAGTAAGTACAGGATTGCACTCAGAACCATATCGAGTAAGCATTTCTCTTGCTACTGCTACATTCTCAGTTCCATAGTCAGTTTTTATTCTCCTTGGATACTTCTAGACTTGAGTTGCTTTTAAAAATAGCTCCAGAACTGTTGTTGCTTTATTATTCGTAGATGCTTTCAGAAAAACAACAACACGAAAAAATCCATCGATTGCACCATGTATTACAATTCGCCACCTTATTAGCTTATGGTGTCCATCTAGGTGCCTGGAAACAGATGTTTGTCAGTTAATATTTCAGTTGCAATTTATTATTTTATTATTCACAAAAATATGGACCAATGACAGCCAGTAATAGAGATTTTCACCAAACCTTAGCTTTTATCATGAGAGCAGTGGAGTGGGCAGATTAATACGTTTTTTAATAAGCAAACATAATTTATTGTCATAATACATATGGATTGACTCAACAAAATGTGAAGTGTGTTATTCAATTCATATGGTTTATTGGTGAATAGTTACTGAAAGTTGATCAGAATTTGTGCTTTTTAAACTTTTGATTACATTGCAGTTCAGTGGTCATTATTAGCAATCAAACAGTGGCAGACCTGTAATCAATAATTTGCCTTTTGAGTACTAACAATCTTGGACAAAAGTACATGACTTGTGTGTGTTTGAGAGCAAAAAAATGTTCATATATTTCTATGTTAGCCCCCATCCTCTGTTGATGTTATAAATTATTTGTTATTGTCTCAGTGTATGAACAAAAAACATTGGTATGAAGGGGGAGGGGACGTCGAGCTGCATTATGTCAGAGAGGGCTAAAACGTGTTAAAATTGTGAAATGTCTGAAGTGTTTTATCTGTGATTCTGTTTGTGGTATACTACATGTTGCATATTGACTTTAAAGAAATATTACGGTTACCACTTGAGTGAGAAACTACAAGTTTTGTGATGTGTTTTAACTTGAAAACAACGTTGTTGAGGGCAAACTGTAAGTTTGTGACATCATCAGTCTATAAAGCATACCAAATTAAAGATTTCAGATATTGTTGATGTCACAAAATTACAGGTTGCTCCTGACAAATTATTTTGTTGTTTTCCCCTTTAAAACATACAAAACTTTGTCATTTTTCTCTCAAGCGACAAGCGTAGTAGGTGATTTGTATTATGTTGCCATTCAACTACAACTACCAGCACTCTAAACTCCCATTTAAAAATTCACTTTCCTATTAAATTCCTAATGCCTTTTGAGATAAAATGGTGTTAGCAAAGAAAGTAGACAAAGCGTTCTGATGGTTGTACATTTAGTTAAAGACACAAGAGCTATGATTCATATTTCTTACCATAATGCATTTGGGTTTGGGACTGAATATACTCTTCTTTAGGTAACAGTTTCTCTTCTGAACTCTCTTCCCAAAGGATCAACTCTCATCACTAATTCTCTCAGCCTCCATCTTTGTATACGGATTCCTTTCCCTTTAAACCAGCCAATCAGCATTCTTTCTCCTGACTTTGGTGAAATATCTAGAGCTGACTTAACAAAATAACCAATTTCATCATCCGATATGTCAGAAAATTTTTCGAATGTACTGGAAATATCAAAATCTTCTCTTCTTCGTTTCAATGTCTTTTCTGATACACCCAGCAACTTAGCCATTGCAGTCCAAGAGAATCCTAGAAAACGGAGACCTTCTATTTGTTCCTGCGGAATAACGAGGCTTGGCCGACCTCTACTGTGCTTTGAAGACACACTTGGACATCAGTAAGTCAATCCCTTATCTTCACACACACTATATCGCTCTTCAAGCCTATCATAAAGTTTCTGGAACTCGACAACAGCTTGTTCAATATCTCCTATGATATGTTGATGGGATTCGAAGCTCCTTGATTCAATAAGAAGTGCTATGATGAATTCTAAGCAACGATTACGAAGCTTTTCTAAAGTTTCTTCGTCAACAGCAAATAAGTTTCTCTGTATTTCTTTATATATTTCTTTTCCAATATATAAAATTTCCAAAAGAAGTTGGTGGAGTCCGCCATTTTGAAATATATACTAGTGCCAGGAGCTCTCTTTGAAAAATACATACTGCTGACCAAATGATCGTGGGCTAAGTATTTTATTTGCGAACAAGTATTATAATCGAAAAAGTATTATAATCGAAAAAGTATTATATTGAAACATGTATAAATATCTTCAAGCAAGTATTATTTATTTAATCAAGTATTATATTTTGAAATAATCAATTTATTTTTAACAATTATTATATTTTGGAACAAGTACGAAATATTTATAAACAAGTCACTGATTCCAAATGTCGTTCGTTTTTGGATATTTTTCTTTTTATTAGCCAAAAAAACCATCAAATATTAATACAAGTAACAATTGAAATAATGCATTGAAATTTCAAATAAGGTTTATTTTCATCAAAATAAGTCGTAGATTTGCAAAAAAGTATCATATTAATTGCGAAGTATTTTTGTCTAGATTGGCGCACCATACAAAACTTCCACTGAACGACTATTATCGGGGTCCATCTCCCAGCGCTTAGCAACGCAGTAAACAATTCGAAAACAGGTAAAAAGAACCTGAAATGAAGCCGTTTATTCAGTCAAAATTGATCTTACCATTCTTACCTTTTTTTACAAACTGATTAGAAAAGTTACTAAATAAAACTTAATAACGTAGGGTTTTTTAAATGGATTAAAAATATATACTGAAGACCAAAACTTGCGACGTTTGCGAAATGGTCTGCCAACTGCATCAACATCGATTCACGCGGTTCATCTACTGTAAATAGAATAATTAATCTTAATTCATCAGATTTATAATAAACTTCTATAAAGCACCATCTAATAATTGTTTGTTGTTTTTGATGTTATAACCAGTAAATGACTTTTTCATTTAAATTAGCTCCAATATTAACCTTAACCCATTTGGCTTTTCGCTCACTTTTCTTCTTCTACAAAGCCAAATTTTACAAACAAAAGGCTTTCTTTTAAAGGTGTATGACAGAAAAACAACTTCTTCATTGTTATATTTTCACCAATAGCCAAGATAATGATTTATATGTTTATAAAGTCTACACCATTTTATTGTTTACACCTACAGCTCTAATCCGCAACACTGACAAAAGGCTCTTTACTACAATCTTTTGTTTTGTTGGACTTTGTTATTTTTCTTCCCGACGACAAGTTTATTTTTATGCGTTAAGAATGAAAAAGAATGAAAATATATTGAGACATATTAAACAAATTCGAAAAATATATCTCTATTTCTCTGAGTATAAAAATAAAAACGGCATACCCAAGTTATTGACTCAAACATTTTATGTTTGCATGCTCAAACATACCATTCAATTAAAACAAAACAAAAACAACGAGATTAATTGCTATTGTTTTGCTTTAGAATTTACATTAGTTGTGCAATATTTCGCACCTACTGTCTCATTAAAACTCAAACATAAACATAGATCCATTTACTCTGTCCATTCTTTCAGTCCAATCATGTATTCAAAATGAATTCAATAAAGTAATTAAGAAATTATCCAATCAGACAACCTTCATTGTCATTGTGATCCGCATCATAGGTATAAAAGAGATGACATCTAAATGCAATTTCATCTTATAACAACAACTATCGAATATATCTACAACATTGAAACGCTTTTTAAAATGATCATTATGTCTGATCTATGTTTGACCTGTGACCGTCAAGTTACAAACAGGCAACAAGCCATACTATGTGATGGATGTGAACTCTGGTGCCACAGGACCTGTGGTACTGGCATTTCTAAGGCAACATACAGAGAGGCGGTTAGAGAGGAAAAACAAATTAATTGGATTTGTAACAGCTGTAACAATCTGGAGCTCCAGTCCATGTCCCTGGTAAGTAATCAATATGCTTCCTTTCACTAGCTCTAAACTATGCACTCCAGTCACCACACTCACCAAGTCTATTTTGCATTCACATGATTAAATAACTTCTACTAATAAGATTATTACAATATAATTACTTATCAATAATATTTGTGAATGTTGCATTGGCATGATTATAAAATTATAACTTTTACTGATAAGATACTTATAATATAATAACTAAGTAATGATATTTGTGAATGTTATTTTTATAGAAATACCAGTAGACCAAGAGATCAACCAAGATATCTCCTCCATTTCAAGAGCTTCAACCTCAAATTGTTTACTAGCTAAGTTATACTTTATAGAACTTTATAGACCACTTTCATAAATACCATAATATGTACCGGAAAAAAATTGCTTTTTGAGAAATCTCAGCTCAAATAGATCAAATTTTAATAACCAGTGCATTTCCTGTATGCTACACTTACTCTGATACAAAATATATAATCTTTGTGATCACAAAACACACCCAGTTAAACCACCCGTTCAAACAGCTTGTAACAGTCAATGCATTCATCAAGTCAGGGGATTGCATCAAGCAAATATCATTGGTATTTGTTTTTATGTCAGGCAAATGAAAAAATGACTACAAAAAGGTAAATATTATTGATTAATTTTATCTTATGGTATAAATTATAACCATTCATGAATGTAAGATAAAATGCTTTCAGTGATTGTACAATAATATCATAATTATAAATTAATAAGGTATCCCTTTTATCATTATTATTATTATGTGATCATATCATTTACTTCTTCCAGGTGATAAAGGCTATCCTTGACAGCATCGAGTTTGAGCAAGCAGTGCGTCAGGTGACCCTCGATTTTGAACTTGCAATGTGCCAAGCTGTAAAAGAAGTGCTACCAGAGACACACATCCAAGGTTGTGCCTTTCATTGGACACAGGCTGTTTGGAGAAAGGTATATAATATATAAGCAATTCCATATGAGAGAGCAAAAATTCATCAAAATGAAAACAAATAATCTGAGGCCAACTATACCATATTTGAATAGAGTAGTAGTTGTTTTCAACTGATTTTTTGGTAAAAATTCCAATTTGCTCTTCCTTCCCCCTCCCCCTCTGTCAAAACTGCAAAATTCCAAGGAAAAGCAACCATTTAATATGTAATAATATATATGGGTATTAAAGAGGTTAAAAGAGGTTAAAATAAAAAACAAAAACTTATCAAGAGAACTTTATGAGAGTGAAAATAAAAGGGTGTTTTTGTTTTTTCAACTTTTGTGGTTGGAATGAAACCGTTGGAACATATACATGTTATATGTACATGTACATGTACGGCAATTTCAAAGATACAATACATTCAATGGCAATGAACTCATATTTATATATATATTTATTTCTGTCATTTTAGATACAAGAACTTGGCCTCTCCGTCCATTATTCTAGCGACAATGCATATTATTCCTACCTGAGGAAGGTCTTAGCAGTACCATTTATCCCTAACTAGGAAATTGTCGGTCAATTTTCCAAACTTGAGGAACAAGCCAAGACCCAACCGCTCCATGACCTAACATGTGAAAAGGCAATGGGTGGAAAACTCACATTTTCCTACTTAAACCTGGTGTGTTTATGGCCACCCTATACGTACCAACAATGACATTGAAGGGTGGCATCATGCCTTAAATAGACGTGCTCGTGGTCGTGCGAATCTACCATTTTACATGTTGGTAGAACTTCTACACAAAGAAGCGAAATTAGTGTCAATAAGCATTAAGCTGGTCTCTGACCAAAAATTAAGCAGAAACCAACGTTAACGTTAACTATATTACAGGGGAAAATATTTTCTGAGTGGGACAAGTATAAGAACGGGGAAAGCACAGGGGGTCAACTATTGAGGGCTATTTCAAAAATAAATTGTCGAAAACGTCAAGAATAAATATTTTAACTTATAACAGTATGTTTTTATATCAATTATTGCAATTGGCTTTAGTGAATTATCATTGAAATTTCCATTTAAATGTACATAGATATAGTAATTTAAAAAACTTTTGTAACTAAAATATTGACATTATATTGTATTTTGACGTTTAGTCATGAGCTTGTACATTATATCATCATAATCTTATACTTTTATCAATAAAATTGTTTAAACTTTATCGATGATGTCGGCGACCGACAAAAGCTTAAGATTAAAACAGTAAATTACAGTAGTACATGGCCTCAAACCTTCTTTTATCGAAATGTATTAAGCTTCCACTATTGAGAGGTATGTAGAGGCCACAAGTGTAATAACTGGCCTCAAATGTAATAACTGGCTTCAAATGTAATAACTGTTGGCCTCAAATGTAATAACTGGCTTCAAATGTAATAACTGTTGGCCTCAAATGTGATAACTGGCCTCAAATGTAATAACTGTTGGCCTCAAATGTAACAAATCTATATTAAAGAAAAATAATAGTAATAGTTGCAGTAGCAGCAGCAGCAGCAGCAGTAGTAGTAGTAGTAGTAGTAGTAGTAGTAGTAGTAGTATAATAAAAACATTAATATAATAATAACAATCTAATAATTAATTAAATAATAAATATAATCATAATTAACAACAATAATAATATTAATAAATATAAAATTAAGGAATAAACAGGGGTAATTTTGGACTAGGGTAGGGTACACCCTGTTGCACACTTGTTATTCTTAACAAGCCGCCTGATGTGTAGACATCGTCTAGACATTGTCTAGACATCCTACTCTTATCGTCTACGTATCAATTACCTTCCAGACAAACACCCGCGCACATTTTGATTTGACAATCTTGGTCGTCGAAGCTTTCTAAAACTATGAAACCAATATTCATTTTTTTCATTTATGCTTGGATTTTACTGGTTAGTAATTATGAAGTAGAAGCAGTGAGAGGCAAGCGAAAACCGACAGCAATTGCAGATGAAATCTATGGTTGTCTTCTCAGGATTGCCAAAGGCGACTCTCTTCCGCCAGTTAAAGAGAGAACCACAGCAGAGCGTACTGCATATGTCAGGTATTGGAGAGCAAAAGGAAAAATAACTTTTCGTAAAGAAAATGGCGAAGAATATCTGTATTTTCAGGATCGTCGAATACCTCGATCCTCGGAAGTTAATAAAATCGGATGAAGTGGAGCGTACAAAGGGGTCAGGTGCAAGAAAATTAGTCACTAATCTACGGCATTCGTTTGTTGGCTTAAGCAGAGCTAAAGTTCAAAATATATTGAACTGTGATAAACTTCACCACAAGAAAAATGCAAAGTTTCTTAACAAAGCTACGCTCAAACCAATACGAGCACGAGATGTTCAGATAAGACATCAAATAGACTTAATGGATATGGGCAAAGGTGGAACAGTGTCAGGTTCACATAAAAAGTCGTATCGATATGTATTATCAGTTATTGATGTTTTTAGTCGCTTCATCTGGCTTCGTGCACTGAGTGAAAAAAGTAGCAAGATTATTGCAAATGAGCTGGAAAGCATTTACGTAGAGCATGGACCGCCGTCTATCATTCAAAGCGACCAGGGTGGAGAATTTAAAGGAGCCGTAAAGAGATTGTGTCGCCGTATGAAAATTAAATTGATATACAGTCGGCCTTACCACCCACAATCTCAAGGAAAAGTCGAGAGAAGTCATAGATCACTTCGATCAAAAATAGAGTATGACTTTCTGAAATTGAAAAAAAAAGGCGTTAACTGGGTTGATAATCTAAGCAGTTACCAACGAATCCTTAACGAAGATCCAAAGGAAGTACTTGGATACAAAACGCCCTTTGAGGTATACTTTGGACGAAAAAGTAATTCCCTCGATAGGCTATCGACTCCTGGTATGGAAAAAGAACTGTGTGGTAACGAGAGGAGAAAAAGTTACAATCCTTCAAAGAAAGATCGCAAAAAGCGTAAAAATAATGTGATTGCTGTTCGAAGGGATGCTTATACAGCAACAGCAAGATGCAACAAACGAATGAAAAAAACACATGCAAGAGCAAATCCCCCTTCAAAATATGCTGTTGGGGAAAAAATTTATGTCCGTCTTCCTAAAAAAGGACGACTACATAAGAAGCGTCATGTTGCTGAGGCAGTCATACAAAAGCGAAATCTTAAGAAGCATATATATAAGGTTGTTCACTTCGCCAATAAGTGGAAAAAAAGAGGAAAAGTGGATCAATGTCGATGATTTAACGAGCCTTACCCTGAAAGAAGAAAGGAACAAACAACGAATTGCTAGGTTATCTAAAAAGAAAATAGAAAATCACCGTAAAAAATTTCTTATAGCCATGAGAAAAAAAGATTTCGGAAAAACCCTTACCCTGGAAGAAGAAAGGAACAGACAAAGAATTGATAGGTTATCTACGAAGAAGAAAGAAAGTCACCGTAACAAATTTCTTATAGCCATGACAGAAGAAGATTACGGAAAAATTATCGAAGATCAAGGATTTCGTATTACGTACAATCCCCCTGGGGACGGAAGTTGTCAGTTTTCTGCATTGATACATCTCTTGAGTAGCGTTGGCATCTTCAGGTCTCCAGAAACATTGAGGAAAGAAATCGTCAGATATCTGGCAAATAATCCTGTCCATGCCGATGGATTTCCACTCATGGAACTTGTTCCAGAACACAACTCGTGGGAGGATTATCTTTTATATATGTTGCAAGACCATACATTTGGTGATCAGCTGACTGTATATGCTGCAGCAAATCTATACAATGTTAACATCCATGTGATCTCTTCTCTTGGAGATGAGGCTCATCACGAATTTAGCCCTTTTGACAGTATCGCTTCTGCAAGCATATACCTTGGTCATTTCGCAGAAAACCATGGAGAACACTACGTAAGTCTGAATAGTATAAGCACCCTTGGTATGACAGATCACCCTGAAACTGACTCTTATGATATTATTGAAGATGGTTGTCACGAAGAAGAACCACAAGAGCATCATAATACTGATGATAAACGTCAAAGGGGTAAAGCAGATACACCACAACGTAAAGATAGCATCGAAGATGAAGCCCATTATCAATACCTTAATAATGATGTCCTGGAACTGATAATCAAACTTACTTTGTGTGCCTTTCCCTTTATGCGAAGTTCCTTGGGAAGTGTAAACAGATTTTTTAGATCTACAGTTTCAAAATTACCCTGTCCAAGGATTTATCTCCCGGACATTTCTTTCCAACCTATCGTTATCAGTGTCCGAAAAATAATTTTGCTTAAAGGTAAAGGAAGCGGTGTTGTTTTGAACCTGCGTGAAACAATAAACTCATCACGGTGGCACCAGGCTTGGCTTAAACTGCACCCACAGGAACATGGATGGTTTCAAATTAAAAACATATGCTGGAAAAAGTAATCTTTTAATCAAAAGTTACCTACATGGTTGACGTTATAATTGAGAAAAATGTTTAACATCGCGTTAACAGTAAACAGACCAATTCGCATTTGTATTTATTTTGACGTAACTCCCCGGGGGTAGACTCCGGGGAAAAAGTAACGGGCATGCTCGTCGGACATTTTCAAAAATACTCCTAAAAGATACCGGAAGTCTTTCTAAAAAGGGCGTGGCTGGATGAATTTTACCCCCTAAGAGATACAACATTAATTAATAATATTAATATACGTATCAGAAGCGAATATCGATTAGCTCTTCTCTCCTTTTTCGACACCCTAACAGATGCCAGAAAATGCTAATTTTCAAAAATTCGCATTTGACACCCTAAAAGATACCAAATCGCTGATTTTTACCCCTAAGAGATATGACGAGCATCCCCGGTACTTTTTCCCCGGAGTCCCCCCTCCCCCGGGACGTCACAAAATATTGTTACTGTTGTTTCAACGTTTTTAATGCAAAAGTCAATCTGACGTATTCTGCGTTCGTCGTTAACGCAATGCTTTAAAAACTATATTTTGTGTTGTTAGGTTACCACGTTGTAACCGGCTTGTCGTTATATAGATTTGTTTATAAAGCATCGTTAATATAATGTGGCTTTTTAGTTTTCCGCAGTTCAGTTATTCTAATGAAATAAAGATTGAAACATGACATTATAATTATATGCTTCTTATGTTCATTTCTTGAATCTGTATGTTAACTAAATGGGACACGACAAAGGCCTATGTGTGCGTGTGCGTGTGGGCGTGCACATGATAATAATTATAGGTCATGATTCCTATTATTAAGTTATTGTGCAATAAAGCTTGGAAAAACATCAAATTCGTTTTCGTACAAACTCCAAAAGTAAATTTTGTGTAGCTTTCTACGCTTCTATAAATGTGTCAACTGTTTGTATGTTTTTGTTTTCATGTTTGTTTTTCTCAATATATAGTTGTTACATATGAGGCCAACAGTTATTACATTTGAAGCTACAGTTATTACATTTGAAGCCAGTTATTACATTTGAAGCCAACAGTTATTACATTTGAAGCCAGTTATTACATTTGAAGCCAACAGTTATTACATTTGAAGCCAGTTATTACATTTGAGGCCAGTTATTACATTTGTGGCCTCAACAAGGTATTGTGTGAAATACATGTGAAAAGTATGTGAAGAGGATGTGAAAATGTTCTACATGTGAAAAAGCATGTAAAAATTTTCATGTGAAATATTTAAGTGTGAAATAGCATGTGAAAAATATTGAAATATTTTCACATGCAGTCATTCTTTACCATGACCATGTGACAACATAAGTGAAATTATAAAAGCAAAAATTCACATGCATGTGAATAATTGCACCTCTCCCAAGACCATGGGAAATTGTGTGTGAAAATTTGCATCAAATTTTCACATGCATGTGAATAATAGTGAGCCACTTCAAAAACATGTGAAATGCATCATATAAAATGTATATTAAAATTTCACATGCATGTGAAAAATAGTGAGCCATCAAAAACATGTGAAATGCATCATATCAAATCTATATTAAAATTTCACATGCATGTGAAAAATAGTGAGCCATCAAAAACATGTGAAGCAAATAAAATACGATGAGATTTTGTTTAAAACATCAAGATTCATTTGAAAAAGATTATCACCCAGAAATAATATGCATGTCATTGCTATCTGCTGTGGGAAGTGTTTGCATTGAAATTCAATGTACACTATAGTCGACTATAGTGTACATATTTTATAGTGTGTACATGAGTTTTATATAAAAAAAAAAATGATCCAAATGAGCTCATAATCCTTTATATTTGTCTGTACGTATTTATTGTTATAATTGCAATACTGCATTACAGAAACAGAATAATTACCGTAGGTAACAATCATTTAGATTAAAATTACAAATTACTACAATACCTCAATACATGAAGTATTCATGCATACATTTCTCTCAATCATTTAAAGTACACAACTCAACCCCAATGCAAGTGTCCCAATATGAACTCCTGAGAACTCCTGAGCTAATTATCTGTATTTCAAGGTATTCCAAACATGGATAACAGATCAAGAATGCCAATGTTTGGCTGCAGAAACATTGTATTTTCTAGAAGATAACTTTACTTAACAATACCTACTGCACCATTATTAAGAAATACAACTTCACTTGACTTGATGGCCAAAACATGTGTCAGTGCTCTCAGACAAATTACATTCGAAATCACTTTCCCCTTCTTTGTTGACTGCATCTACATCAGAAATATCATCTACATCAGAAATATCATCTACATCAGAAATATCATCTACTTCAGAAATATGCTCTACTTCAGAAATATCATCCTCTTCACTGTCCAGCGATGCAAATGTTTGGTTGTCATGATCAATTTCACTATGTATAAGAATTTCGTGATCGTGTTCGGGAGACAAAGACGAAGCTTGTGTTTCCAACTCCACATTATCAGTATGTTCTTCTTACTTTGTTTTTTTTTTTTAGATCTAGGAATATCGGGATCTGATTGATCATCTTCACTTGTTAATATTAAGTCTCCAAATGAGGCGCTATCACAGTTGTGGTTTGTGTAGTAGTTCCATGACAAACATTGCAATTACATATCTGATTTACTCTTCTCTTTCTTGCATAGTCGTTACGTTTTGCACGTTTATGTTGTAAAGAATAAGGCATAACAACCACATCGCGAGAACCGTAGCACGTTGTTGTATGTTCTACATTCTTCTTTTGAACCATTAAAAAGGCATGGCAGCAAAGATTACCGATTTACGTCAAAGGGAGCCCAATCATAGCTAATAAAGTTATTAATAAAAATATCATTATGCATTCCAGTTGTTCCCTTAATTTCACAAATGGAACTTTGGAAAAGCCTTCTTTTTTTGTAATATATGAACTAATGATTGGGTTCCCTGTGTTTTAAGTGATCGTTCACGTGTCCATGTAATTTGAGCTGTGTTTGATGAATGGAAAAAGGCCCGCAAATCAACTAGTGTTCACACAACGATCGTTCGTCGTGTAGCAATTTAGTAGTTTTGTAAGTGACTTTATCTTTGATTTTTATCATAACCATGGCAAACCAAGAGATTAGCGAGGCCAAACTTCTCTCCTTTCTCAAGAACAATCCAGACTTGATCGCTAAAATTGTCCAACAACAAGCATCAACATCGACGACCACGGCTGAATCTTCAACCGAATCCAGCAACGGACAACAATCTCCTCGCGATCGTGATGATCAAGATCCAAATTCCAATCCAAACTAATTATCCGGACGATCGAACTTTCATTGTGCGCACATGGCATGGTGCAAATGGAAGTTTTATATGTGATCATGCATGAATCTGTATACGTATATTGCTAGTAATTACAATACTAATCCCAACGAAAAATAAGAAAATGCTACCATGAATTTCATTAAACCTTGAATTATGACAAATTTAGCTTTTATTTTAAGTACTCTTTCTAATGGATAATCACGCATATATTGTTGGCGCCAAAACCTCCAAAGTGAATGTTAGTCTTATTTGTATTATAATTTACATTATTCATATAAGTTTATATGACAGGCAACCTTATGTTTAAAATTGAAGTACTCATCTTCAGGTTAAACGTTATTTATTGCCTCATGTATTGATAAACCGCCGATTTCAAAATTCTTTAAGAGAAAGTGCAAGGAATGGTGTTTGGGAAGACCCTCCTCTACTGAATGAAACTCATCCCAAACAAATGGAAAAGACATTTAAACATGTAAGTTGATTTTCGAGAAACCTATCTAAAAACACAAACTGACTTGTGGTATCCAAGTCCATATGCAGACATTTAGTTATAACATATAGCTGCTAATTAAAGATGCTAAAAAAAATGTCTACTTTTAAATTGGTAATCAACTCGTACGTACATAGCCTACCTATTTTTGATATCTTTGTACACCTTATCTGATTTGTGTTAGATCACTGCTGCCCTTCTAGATGGCCCAGAGCATAAAAGAGAAATCAGGAAACGATTGGCTGAGAGCCTGAGATATAGAAGAAATATGTTGAAAAATACCATTCATTGGAAACGTGCAAAGCAGGTAATATTTTTTACATCTTCAGTACATGTGAGAGAGTCAAAATGTGCAGCAGTTAGCTTTTCTGGCTTTGGTGTGGAAAGTTCAATCAGGCTGAGGCACATTACAATTAGGGTTTAAAAACCTACATTCTAAAACACAGTCTCTGTACATTGGGAACTATTATATCACTACATGGCAGAGTAATGGTTAGTATTAGTTAGCAAACGTTTGCTACCTTTTAGCTCAAGAAAGATGCTTGCGAAAGAACTATTGATGTTCAAATCATACCAATTTTTGATGTAGTCAAAGACAGGCTTTTAGCTGCCAATGGTGATGATGAAGAAACTGACTTTGACTTTTCTTCTTCGTAAGTATCATTGCAGGCAGGCAGGCAGGCAGGCAGGTCAACAAATTATTGGTACAGTAAAAGACGTATAAGAACAATTGGGATAAGAACACCCCAGCCTGAATTTTGGTGTTTTGAGGAGGCTCGGGTCAGTAATTTTCGCGCTCACCCAGCGACGTTTGAAAGGCCGTAGTTCCCGCGTCAGAGGGTATTTTAACAAGACCTTTTAACACTTGTCTATATATAGAATAAAGGTTTTTTTTTTTACTTCTGAGCACGCTAACGAAAAAATCTGAGATAATTTATTTTTATTTTTTAGCTATCAAAAGTTCACCATATTTTCAAGTGCGCCTCCAAATTTTATAGTGATTGAAATATTTTCAGGCAGTCAAATAAAATTCTGAACGTGGGTATATTTGCCTTTGCTTTGCAGCGGCCGGTTTGTTTTTATTTCACCTTCTTTTGCAGGCTTTTACGTCACGCACGCGGACTAACCAATATTTTGAGGCGGTCAAATAAAATTCTGAACGTGGGTATATTTGCCTTCGCTTTGCAGCGGCCGGTTTGTTTTTATTTTCGAGTTATACATGATTTGCATGCTTTTGCTTTTTTATACCCACGTTCAGAATTTTTTTTGACTGCCTCAAAATATTTCAATCACTATAAAATTTAGAGGCGCACTTGAAAATATGGTGAACTTTTGATAGCTAAAAAATAAAAAAAAGTTATCGCAGATTTTTTCGTTAGCGTGCTCAGAAGTAAAAATTAGAAGTTTTGCACAAAAACTGACAAACTTTTGCCGATTTATATCCTTTCCCAAAAAACATCCCGTGGACTAATTTGTTGAAATTCACAGACAATGTAGAAAAATGTCCTGTTAATACCTGGCTGGAAGGATTTTGATTTATCTCTTCAAAGTCCGTTGTTATCGGTAAATATTAATAAAAACAATGATTTTTTGCACTGAAAAAAATTGTCCCGTTTTTATTCAAAATCGGCGAGACGAATTTTTTTTAAACTTTGCCAGATTAGTCAAGGAGCATGTGTACTTCCATGGGACTTTCATGAAGAAAGTTGACAACCTATCTAGATATGTTCAGGGACACCCAAGGAACAAGAAAAAAATTGTTGACAATCTGTCAACTCGCTATTATCGATTTTATGGGAGTTTAAAAATACACCCAGCATGAAAACGAGGCTGGGATGTTATTGCCCCCTAAAAACATGTTATGAATGAGCAGTCATCATGACACTGACAGGCATCAACATATAGCTTCCAACAAACAGTTTTATATTGTTGTTGCTTTAGTCACGTGACCAGAAAGTGGTTGCATGAAAACGAGGCTGGGCATTTCAAATGCTTTTATTTGCTATATTTCTGTGCTTTATTTAAAGTTAATTTGTACTAAATGTTTATCAAACTACTTTAAAAACTGTTTAGAAGTGTTGGCAATCAATATCACGTCATCAGCAGCATCAAATCGAGGCTAGTGAGGTAACTCAATTAAGTATTATGCTAATTAATGTTTTTTGAAAAGAGTTTCATTTAAATACCTTAGAACAAGTCTTAGAACAAGTCTTCTCCACTATTAATAATCTGTGTTTTATAACACCATTTAGAGTTCTATCTACTTTGTCTGATGCTGGAGACAGTTGTATCAGTACTGGTTACATATCAAAATGCAGCCCACGTAGCCAGCTTTGTAGTGGGTCCTTTCCTATGGCTTCAAGAGAAACAGGTTGTTTGAGTGAAAGAATTGTGGTTAGGCCTGATTGTTGATCTGTTGAAGTGGATTTGTATCACTGATGACCAAATATATATTTGAAATAAATAATGTGAAAGTGTAATGGTATAATAGTGTAATGCAGTCAATTCTTCATAGTGATGGATGGTTCCAAACTTGGTAAATACAGCAATAAAGATGTTTCTGACCTATTTATATATACTGGTATCTTATTGTATTGAATGGTCTGAACCCAGGTGAATGAATGTTTATCGAAGTAACAATATTTGTCGAAGTAACAATATTTGTAATAGGATCATCCGGGTGGATGTAGCCCTCAGAAGGGCTGTTTGATGTGACTGACGTTTCGACATCCTGTGCGGAAGTCATCTTCAGAGTCAAGTGAATAAAAAGTCAGATAGAGTGATATTTATACTCCCACGCTAATTAATGGATGTAGCGTCATTAGCGGCATCGGTCTTGTTGTATGGCTGAACCGCTTGGGTGTAATTAGCGGCATAAGTCCCATTGTGTGGCGGTACCGTTTCGGCGGTGTTTTGTTTGCTAAGTTTGTTTACAAGCCGGTTGTATTGTGTTGGAAGTGTAATAGATCTATTAATTGGTTGATGTTCTAACTTGGTAAACCAACTTTCAAGGACTAGTCTTTGCTTTCTGTTCCCACTAAAAGAAATACATTCACCAGAATCCCAGTTAATGGAATGTCCAGTCTTGGTATAATGCATGGCGATGTTGTTTCGATTGTCCTGTTGTTGAACTGCTTTCTGATGTTCCTGTTTTCTAGTATTAAACGATCTACCTGTTTCACCAATATATGTAGCCTCACAGTCATTACATGCAATTTTATATATAGCACCGATTCGATCATTAGGACTGTCTTTGTCTTTAACCTTAGTCAGGATCTGGCGTAGTGTAGATATGGGTTTATGAGCTACGCTGATGTTGTGCGGTTGTAAAATACGTGATATGATCTCTGACGTCCCTCTGATGTATGGTAGTGAAATATAGGATTTGGGCGAGGAAGACATGTCAATAAGACTTTCCCTATGATTTCTTGGTTTATGCGTGTTGGTATTAATAAACTTATCGCTATAGTTGTTCTTATGAAACACATTTTTTAGATGTTGAGTCTCACTGTGTAAACTATCTGCTGAGTCACAAATGATTTGAGCACGCCTTGAAAGAGTTTTGATGGTCGTAGCCTTGTGAGATGTTGGGTTATATGATGATTGGTCAAGTAACCTGTCTGTATTAGTAGGCTTACGGTATACAGTAGTGTGTAGGGTATTGTCGTGGCGGCTAACTAGGCAGTCTAAGAATGGTATTTTACCGTTATCCTCAAGCTCTCTGGTAAACTGTATATGAGGGTTCTGATCGTTTAAGTGGTTATGAAAGGCGTCAATATCATCTGATGGTAAGGCAGTTATGGTATCATCTACATATCGAAACCAGAATGGTAATGGCTGTTCATACGTTTCAAGGGCTTTTTGTTCGATTTTCTGCATCACAATCTCTGCGACAACCACAGAGACAGGAGAACCCATAGCTGTGCCGTGAAGCTGTTTGTAATGTTTACCATTGAATTGAAAGAATGTAGATTCAAGGCATAATTTTAATAGAGCCATAATCTCACATGCTGGCATTGGAAGTCTAGTATCGGCAGTTGTGTTCTCCAAAAGGGCTTTAGTGCTGTCTATGGCCACGCATAAACCAAGAAATCATAGGGAAAGTCTTATTGACATGTCTTCCTCGCCCAAATCCTATATTTCACTACCATACATCAGAGGGACGTCAGAGATCATATCACGTATTTTACAACCGCACAATATCAGCGTAGCTCATAAACCCATATCTACACTACGCCAGATCCTGACTAAGGTTAAAGACAAAGACAGTCCTAATGATCGAATCGGTGCTATATATAAAATTGCATGTAATGACTGTGAGGCTACATATATTGGTGAAACAGGTAGATCGTTTAATACTAGAAAACAGGAACATCAGAAAGCAGTTCAACAACAGGACAATCGAAACAACATCGCCATGCATTATACCAAGACTGGACATTCCATTAACTGGGATTCTGGTGAATGTATTTCTTTTAGTGGGAACAGAAAGCAAAGACTAGTCCTTGAAAGTTGGTTTACCAAGTTAGAACATCAACCAATTAATAGATCTATTACACTTCCAACACAATACAACCGGCTTGTAAACAAACTTAGCAAACAAAACACCGCCGAAACGGTACCGCCACACAATGGGACTTATGCCGCTAATTACACCCAAGCGGTTCAGCCATACAACAAGACCGATGCCGCTAATGACGCTACATCCATTAATTAGCGTGGGAGTATAAATATCACTCTATCTGACTTTTTATTCACTTGACTCTGAAGATGACTTCCGCACAGGATGTCGAAACGTCAGTCACATCAAACAGCCCTTCTGAGGGCTACATCCACCCGGATGATCCTATTACAAATATTGTTACTTCGACAAATATTGTTACTTCGATAAACATACTGGTATCTCTAAATATATTTTGTTCTCTACGGTTTTATTATGTATGTGTTTTATTCTCTAATTATTCAATTAAATCAATAAGTCAATCACAGACTTGGACTTTACCGACGATATTGCGCTGCTATCCAACAATGTTGAACAGACAGAGAGACTGCTGGCCAGTGTAGAGAACGAGTGCAATCAAATCGGACTATTTTAATGACAAGAGGACCAAGGTGATGTTTTGCAGCATGACACTCTTCAAGTGATGGAACGGCACTTGATAATGATGATGATTTCAATTATCTAAGGCTAGTGGATTAACTCAAACGATAAGTACATCACAGTGCGCAAATCTCCTGTCTGGAAGGCACTGAACGATATGAACAAGGTCTGGAAATCTAGATTATCTCTTTAGTTAAAGCGTAGGCTATTTGTGGCTACCGTTGAGTGTGTCCTCCTCTATGGGTGTGAAAGCTGATCACTGACTTCATCCTTACTGGGAAGATCCCTTGATGGCTTCTACACTCGAATGCTGCGTGCTGTGCATAATATCAGGTGGCATAGCTACATAGCAAATGAAGACCTATCCTGGATATGGAACCCTCCCTATAATCTCGGACGAAGTTGCCTGGCAGAGACTTGGTCTTTAGGTCACTGTTGCAGGCACAAGAACTTGCCTGCTTGGGAGTTTGTGCTCTGGGAGCCCTCCCACAGACACAGAACCATCCTGGTCACACTGTGATAGTCAGCATTTATCAACACTCTCAAGCGACACGTGGGTGCTCCAAGCACATCTGAGCCAGCCACAGGCATGGCTGATCCCCAGGATTGGAGTTCCAGGAAAATGATTCAATTAATTCTATCATTAGCACTGCATATGTAGTTCCATAACCATAACAAACTACGTCATTGTACGGCCACCTATAGCAATACAATGTGCTGCTTATATAGTGCTTTATTCACGCGAATCCCCATGTGCTTATTAAAATAAGCCAACATAAACATAATCAATGGCCCTAAGCCCATATCTGTCCTTTTTGGCTGTCAAGTACCATAAAATGAAATCCAATTTGTAATAAGTTCATCACAGTCCTATTTCTGGAGAAATTGTGGAAAAGACTAATTACAGTTTGTTTTGGTCTAAATCAAGCCATATTTCTCCAGGGAAAAATGATGTTTTTACTATACAGTTAGAATCCAGCCTACCAGCCAGCCTCTCTCTTATAAGATATAATAATAATATAATAATCTTCTAGCAAATATAATACATGCAGCTATCTTGGTTAACGTTTTAGTTATTATATACAGCCTGTACCTATCTTCCTGGTAAAAACAATCACTTATAATCTAAATACGAAAGGGGTGCTTATTAAAATAAGGTACTTAATTATTAAAATAAGGTATATGTCTGTCTATGACAGCTATGGATCTAACATGTTTCAATTCGCTTATAAATTGAATCATATTTTGTTGTTTTTGCTAAATGCGGAAAGTTATTTTTAAACGATATCCCTTTCAAAATCATATATTAACAATATTTAATTGAGTTACCTCACTAGCCTCGATTTGATGCTGCTGATGACGTGATATTGATTGCCAACATTTCTAAACAGTTTTTAAAGTAGTTAGATAAACATTTAGTACAAATTAACTTTAAATAAAGCACAGAAATATAGCAAATAAAAGCAAAATACTCAGCCTCGTTTTCATGCAACCACTTTCTGGTCACGTGACTAAAGCAACAACAATATAAAACTGTTGGTTGGAAGCTATATGTTGATGCCTGTCAGTGTCATGCTGACTGCTCATTCATAACATGTTTTTGGGGGACAATAACATCCCAGCCTCGTTTTCATGCTGGGTGTGTTTTTAAACTCCCATAAAATCGATAATAGCGAGTTGACAGATTGTCAACAATTTTTTTCTTGTTCCTTGGGTGTCCCTGAACATATCTAGATAGGTTGTCAACTTTCTTCATGAAAGTCCCACGGGAGCTATTTTTTGAACATTTGCTCCTTGACTAGATTGTTGACCTAGGTAACAACTTCAAAGTAGGCTATGTGGTTTTAAAAGTTTAGGTCGATTTTTCCCAAAAATAGGCTACATAGAAATTCGGCGGCGTTATCATTTGTCGGCTAATGTATTGTCGATTTTATTAAAAATAACTTTTTTAAAAAGGTTATTCTATATATAGACAAGTGTTAAAAAATATTGCAAAATACCCTCTGACGCGGGAACTACGGCCTTTCAAACGTCGCTGGGTGAGCGCGAAAATTACTGACCCGAGCCTTCTTAATTTCCATTTAAATAAGAACACAATCAACCTGAAAAATTAAAAAGTGTTGTTAAGAAAAATAAGAACAAAATCAGCCGTAACCCCCAAAATGGGTATTCTTATAATATGCGGGTTTTTACTGTATTACACCTCTACTATAGGGAAATGAGCTGACCCAATCTTCATACAATTTGTATAAAATTATATTTCTTTATATAGTGATATCCTTTTGGTGATGCATGGGGGCGTCAAAAATTGGAAGAGCATCCTACCTAAGGCGGTCAAAGCATGATGGTATGCCATTGAATTAAATCAATAATACTCCAGTTTCATGTTATCTATCACCGCTGTACTATTTGACAAAAGGCGCATGTGCACAGGCAAAGCCTTGATTTGTCGTTAAAATATTCACAAATTCCAAACAAAGCACGGACAAATGCTAAGGCTTAACAATGCAATGCCTACAAATAAATCTCCAGGATTCGATAAGGTGAGCATGAAAGTCATTAGAGACAGTCTTCCAGTTATCCTTGGACCTCTTACCGATATTATTAATCGTTCATTCATCACATCAACGTTTCCTGACGAGTGGAGGCTTGCAGAGGTAATTCCCTTACTAAAGGACGGAGATTCTGATCAGCCATCCAACAACAGACCCCTCTCACTCCTTGTAGTTACATCTAAAATATGTGAAAGGGTAGCTCTCAACCAATTCATGTCGTATTTGAAGAAGAACGATCGTCTTACTCCTCATCAGAGTGGAAATCGCAAACATCACTCCACTGAAACACTTAATATCTTAGTCAATGACATCATCCTTGAAGCAATGGATAAAAAGATGATCTCAGCACTTGTGCTACTAGACTTATCCAAAGCGTTTGACAGTATTTGCCATCAGTTATTACTTCAAAAACTCAGTCATGTTGGAGCTTCTGCCAATGCTGTCTCCTAGTTTCGTAGCTACCTGAGTGGACGTAGTCAATCTGTAAGGATAGGATCAACAACTTCGTCGTCGCTTCCCATCACTCATGGCGTCCCGCAAGGTGCTATTTTCTCGCCAATACTTTTCTGTATCTACATAAACGATCTTCCTTCTATAGATCGTAGGTGCAACTATCGTAGGAGTCATATGTAGACGACTCCAAGCTGCTGCTGTCTTTCCCTGTAAAGGACATCGACGCAGCCAAAACTACTCTTGAGCAAGATCTTCAACGTGTAGCCAAATGGTGTTCAATAAACCATCTTCTTATAAATCCTACTAAGACTAAGCTTCTATTTGTGGGTACCCGTCAGATGATCCAAAGACTTCCTTGCAACTTGAAACTATCCTTTCTCGGCAAGCAGATCGAACCCGCAACAAGTGCCAAGGATTTGGGTATTGTCATTGATTCTCACCTCACTTATGATAATCATATAAATACCATCGTTAAGTCATGCAAGGCTAAACTGTGCCAAATAAATCGCGTGAAGGATAGCTTCGATAAAGATTCATTATGCCTAATGGTTTCTACTCTTGTCATGAGCAAGCTTCTTTACTGTTCTTCCGTTTGGTCGAATACTTCAACAAAGAATGTGAAAAAGCTTCAAGCGGTACAAAACTTTGCATGCAGAATTACAACAAAGACACGGAAGTACGATCACATAACCCCAGCAATGGAGGAACTAAACTGGCTCCCTGTTAAGGAACACTTATTATACCGTGACACTATCATGACTTATAAATGTATGAATGAGATGGCACCTCCTTATCTCTGCAACAAATTTTGTAACCGTGCCTCGATTCATGGCCGCCACACCCGCTACCGTGAACAACTTCAAATTCCTAAGTACACCTCAGCTTCTGGACAAAGAACATTTAATTATAGAGCTTTTAAGATTTGGAACTCATTGGATTCAGAACTAAAGGAACTTAAGTCGTTAAGAAAATTTAAAAACACTTTAAAGTACAAACTACTAGACAAACTTTATAATTAGATTTTTATATTCTTTAGACCCTGTATTATATATGTTTTAGACATCATTATAGATTATTATATATTCATGTAATAGGTTTTGAAAAGCCTGTTTGGAAAACCTAATAAAGTATGTATATGTATGTATGTATGTAGAAAACACATTTGAATGTTCGCTGAATTGAGGTTATCCCTGTATAAATGTGCCTTTTGTATAAACAGTACAGTGGTGCTAGATAACACGAAACTGGAGTATTATTGTAATTACCGTATTTGTTTTGAGCAGTAACAATTTCAATTTTTAAACTGTGTAATGATTAACAGTGAATGTGCAACATTAATTACTGTATGAAATCCATGTTCACAATTTATTCAAGCATTTAGAGCCAACTTCGTTTAGTGTTAATATATTTTTGATGGACATTGCTAATGGCATTGTCTGTATGATATTAATGTTTAAAATACAAATTTTAATAATTTCAGGTGATTTAGTAAAGCTGACTTTACAAACTACATATACTGATCCTGAGACAGAGTGTGAAGACATTTCTTTGAAACCGCCAAAGAGAAAGAAGTTCTTCCATGAAATAAAGGTAGTTATAAATGAAGATGTTTAAATAGTATTGTGAAAGAAAACTAGGTAGATTGAGTCAGGATACAATAATGTTTTATTTACATATTTTGTAGGTTGGAGAGAATTTCTACTGGCCTGAAAACCAGCTGGTAAAGAAGGTTCCAGCATCTTCTACCAACAAGCAAGCTACCACAACATCCAACAACAAGCAAGCCACCACAACATCCAACAACAAGCAAGCCACCACAACATCCAACAACAAGCAAGCCACCACATATCCAACAACAAGCAAACTACCACAACATCCAACAACAAGCAAGCCATCACCTGTACACCTACACCCAAGAAATATACAACAGCATCTACAAAAAAGAAAGCTACCACCACATGCACACCTACGCACAAGAAAGATACACACCCATCAGAATGTACACCATCCCAAACACAAACTATCACACCATCCATATGCAAGAAGCCAGCAAAGAAACATAAAGGATATGCATATGTGCCAAATGCCGATGTTGATAAAAATGAACCACTTCCTAAAAAACGAAAAAGAATGGCAAAGACAAGCCTAGAGTTTGTTTGACCATTAATAAGTTTATATACATATATAAGGTATTGCTCGATTGTAAGGTATGAACCTTTGCCTCTTTATAATTTTTTTTTCAATCATTGATATTTAAAATGGCTGATTTGAAATTTTCATTTTATTTTTAATTACGAATTATATATATGTAAAATAATACCTAAATTTGAAATCATATTGAATTTTTAATTAACAATTTGTTATATTTTATAAGATACCTAGATTTGAAATTTTTATTGAATCTTTAATTATCAATTTTACATAAATTATTTACGAGATCTAGATTTGAAATTCTATTGAATTTTTAATTAATTATCTTTTTTTTTTGTATCTATAAAGATACCTAGATTTGAAATTTTATTGAATTTATTATTATCAATTTGTTATATTTAAGATACCTCATTTATATTTATAATTAAAAGGTATACACAAAATTGTATTTAAAAATATTAAAGCTTGATGAGTTACAGTTTGAACATCCACATGTCTGGTTATTGCCTAATTTGATTTATTGTTTATGTTTGATATTCAGCAACATTGCACATTACATTGCACATTAAGGAGGCTCGGGTCAGTAATTTTCGCGCTCACCCAGCGACGCTTGAAAGGCCGTAGTTCCCGCGTCAGAGGGTATTTTGACAAGATTTTTTAACACTTGTCTACATATAGAATAAAGTTTTTAAAAAAGTTATTTTTAATAAAATCGATAATATTTTAGCCGACAAATGATAACGCCGCCGAATTTCTATGTAGCCTATTTTTGGGAAAAATCGACCTAAACTTTTAAAATCACATAGCCTACTTTAAAGCTGTTACCTAGGTCAACAATCTGGCAAAGTTTTAAAAAAATTCATCTCACCGATTTAGAATAAAAACGGGACAATTTTTTTCAGTGCAAAAAATCATTGTTTTATAATATTTACCGATAACAACGGACTTTGAAGAGATAAATCAAAATCCTTCCAACCAGGTATTAACAGGACATTTTTCTACATTGTCTGTGAATTTCAACAAATTTAGTCCACGGGATGTTTTTTGGGAAAGGATATAAATCGGCAAAAGTTTGTCAGTTTTTGTGCAAAACTTCTAATTTTTACTTCTTAGCACGCTAACGAAAAAATCTGAGATAACTTTTTTTTATTTTTTAGCTATCAAAAGTTCACATATTTTCAAGTGCGCCTCTAAATTTTATAGTGATTGAAATATTTTGAGGCAGTCAAAAAAAATTCTGAACGTGGGTATAAAAAAGCAAAAGCATGCAAATCATGTATAACTCGAAAATAAAAACAAACCGGCCGCTGCAAAGCGAAGGCAAATATACCCACGTTCAGAATTTTATTTGACCGCCTCAAAATATTTCAATCACTATAAAATTTAGAGGCGCACTTGAAAATATGGTGAACTTTTGATAGCTAAAAAATAAAAAAAAGTTATCGCAGATTTTTTCATTAGCGTGTTCAGAAGTAAAAATTAGAAGTTTTGCACAAAAACTGACAAACTTTTGCCGATTTGTATCCTTTCCCAAAAGAAATCCCGTGGACTAAATTAGTTGAAATTGAAGTTGAAATATAGACAAATGTCCTGTTAATACCTGGCTGGAAGGATTTTGATTTATCTCTTCAAAGTCTGTTGTTATCGGTAAATATTATAAAACAATAAATTTTTGCTAGGAAAAAAAATGACCCGTTTTTATTCCAAATTGGTGAGATGAATTTTTTTTAAACTTTGCCAGATTGTTGACCTAGGTAACAGCTTTAAAGTAGGGTATGTGGTTTTAAAAGTTTAGGTCGATTTTTCCCAAAAATAGGCTACATAGAAATTCGGCGGCGTTATCATTTGTCGGCTAAAATATTATCGATTTTATTAAAAATAACTTTTTTAAAAACTTTATTCTATATGTAGACATGTGTTAAAAAATCTTGTCAAAATACCTTCTGACGCGGGAACTACGGCCTTTCAAACGTCGCTGGGTGAGCGCGAAAAATACTGACCCGAGCCTCCTTAAGCTGCTAGCTAGCTACCTATCATATATAGCGCTGTTATATATATGATTCTGATCATGATCATGATCATGACAGACAACCATGTATTTTCACATAATTTTCACATGCAGGCTTTATGATTTGTAACAATGAATTTTTACATGCAAGTCTGCAGGCAAATGTGACTTTTTTCCTTAGTGATTTCACATGGTAACCATGTATTTTCACATGCAGTCTGAATGATTTCAAAAGTATTTCACATGGTAACCATGTATTTTCACATGTAGTATCTCTTTCCTTTTTGATTTCACATGTATTTCACATGGTAACCATTTGTTTTCACATGTTTTTGTGTTTTTTTTTTTTGTGCTTATATATTTCACATGTTTTACCATGTGAAAAGGACTACATCGTTTCACATGGTTTTCACATCAAAATTTCACACATTTTTTTCACATGATCAGTATGTGAAAACTGTATGAAAACTGTCTGAAAATTTTCACATACTTTTCACATGTATTTCACACAATACCTCCCAATAGTGCCATACTATGTGATGGATGTGAATTCTGGTGCCACAGGACCTGTGGTACTGGCATTTCTCAGGCAACATACAGAGGGGCGGTTAGATAGGAAAAACAAGTTAATTGCATTTGTAACAGCTGTAACAATCTGGACCATTCTACATTTTTGCCCAATTTGCTGCAAAGTACTCCAGTCCATGTCCCTGGTAAGTAATCAATATCCTTCCTTTCACTAGCTCTAAACTATGCACTCCAGTCACCTCACTCACCAAGTCTATTTTGCATTCGCATGATTAAATAACTTCTTCTAATAAGATAATTACAATATAATTACTTATCAATAATATTTGTGAATGTTGCATTGGCATGATTATAAAATTATTACTTTTACTGATAAGATACTTATAATATAATAACTAAGTTATAATATTTGTGAATGTTATTTTTATAGAAATACCAGTAGACCAAGAGATCAACCAAGATATCTCCTCCATTTCAAGAGCTTCAACCTCAAATTGTTTACTAGCTAAGTTATACTTTATAGAACTTTATTGACCACTTTCATAAATACCATAATATGTACCGAAAAAAAAAATGCTTTTTTGAGAAACCTCAGCTGAAATAGACCTAATTTTAATAACCAGTGCATTTCCTGTATGCTACACTTACTCTGATACAAAATATATAATTTTTATGATCACATACCACACCCAGTTAAACCACCCGTTCAAACAGCTTGTAACAGTCAATGCATTCATCAAGTCAGGGGATTGCATGAAGCAAATACCATTGGTATTTGTTTTTATGTCAGGCAAAAGAAAAAATGACTACAAAAAGGTAAATATTATTGATTAATTTTATCTTATGGTATAAATTATAACCATTCATGAATGTAAGATAAAATGCTTTCAGTGATTGTACAATAATATCATAATTATAAATTAATAAGGTATCCCTTTTATCATTATTATTATTAATGTGATCATATCATTTACTTCTTCCAGGTGTTAAAGGCTATCCTTGACAGCATCGAGTTTGAGCAAGCAGTGCGTCAGGTGACCCTCGATTTTGAACTTGCAATGTGGCAAACTGTAAAAGAAGTGCTACCAGAGGCACACATCCAAGGTTGTGCCTTTCATTGGACACAGGCTGTTTGGAGAAAGGTATATAAAATATAAGCAATTCCATATGAGAGAGCAAAAATTCATCAAAATGAAAACAAATAATCTGAGGCCAACTATACCATATTTGAATAATAGTAATAGTTGTTTTCAACTGATTTTTTAGTAAAAATTCCACCCAATTCTCTTCCTTCCCCCTCCCCCACTGTCAAAACTGCAAAATTCCAGGCAAAAGCAACCATTTAATATGTGATAATATATATGGGTATTAAAGAGGTTAAAAGAGGTTAAAATAAAAAACAAAAACTTATCAAGACAACTTTATCAGAGTGAAAATAAAAGGGTGTTTTTGTTTTTTCAACTTTTGTGGTTGGAATGAAACCGTTGGAACATACACATGTTATATGTACATGTACATGTACGGCAATTTGAAAGATACAATACATTCAATGGCAATGAACTCATATTTATATATATATTAATTTTAGATACAAGAACTTGGCCTCTCCGTCCTTTATTCTAGCGACAATGCATATTATTCCTACCTGAGGAAGCTCCTAGCACTACCATTTATCCCTAACCAGGAAATTGTCGGTCCATTTTCCAAACTGGAGGAACAAGCCAATACCCAACCGCTCCGTGAGCTAACATCATATGTGAAAAGGCAATGGGATGAAAACTAACATTTTCCTACTCAAACCTGGTGTGTTTATGGCCACCCTATACGTACCAACAATGACATTGAAGGGTGGCATCATGCCTTAAATAGACGTGCTCGTGGTCGTGCGAATCTAACATTTTACATGTTGGTAGAACTTCTACACCAAGAAGCGAAATTAGTGTCAATAAGCAATAAGCTGGTCTCTGACCAAAAATTAAGCAGAAACCAACGTAATGTTTTTACTATATTACAGGGGGAAATATTTTCTGAGTGGGACAAGTATAAGAACGGGGAAAGGACAGGGGGTCAACTATTGAGGGCTATTTCCAAAATAAATGGTCCAAAACGTCAAGAATAAATATTTTAACTTATAACAGTATGTTTTTATATCAACTATTGCAATTGGCTTTAGTGAATTATCATTGAAATTTCCATTTAAATGTACATAGATATAGTAATTTAAAAAACTCATTAATAATTCATGAGCTATTAGTCAAATCGGGACATTCCAATTTGGTCACATGCATGACCTTTATACCCCATAAAACACTGCCATAGGTACATTATATAAAAACACATGTGTCTTTATGATAAAGGTAAGTGTGTTTATGTACCTATGACACTTGTAAAGGTCTCAGTTTTAATCTCTCATCATTGACCTTTACTACAGGCATCACCCGAAACAATGCTATCAAGCTCCTACTATATTATACACGACCTTTCTCAAATGTGGGATGCCAAATGTGGTGCTTAATGGTGCATGGTGTGATATGAGAATGCGCAGTGTACCTTGCAAATAAAGTTTGTCTCCAAATTGGACTTTTCTTCAAAAATATTTTATAATTTAGTTTTGAATAAGTGTTGGAGTTTTTTAAGCTATATAAAAAACTTGCAGCACGTGTTTTATCAAGGATCAAAAACCCTTGCTGCGCTCGGGTTGTTATCCTTGATAAAACACTGCTGCTCGTTTTTTATATACTACTTAAAAAACTTTTGTAACTAAAATATTGAAATTGTAGTTTGACGTTTAGTCATGAGCTTGTACATTATATCATCATAATCTTATACTTTTATCAATAAAATTGTTTGAACTTTATCAAAATGTATTAAGCTTCAATGAATTAATTGCTCTTAAGTGTTGCAAAACTAGAAAATTATAAAATAAAAGTTTAAGCTATATTTAATATAGTTTTGAAAAAGAATATGAAGAAGTTGGAATACGTTTGAGGTATATTTGAGTCTATATAAACGAACAACTCGAGCGCATTAATAACGTCCAAATTGCAATGCAAAGTGCTAACGATTATAACTTAGAAGCGATGTTACCTCTAATACGAACAATATGCTTTACAAAGCACCATAGAGTAATAATTTATACCGCTATTTCAAAAAACGTTGAATACTGATTAGTGCATTCCAAGACCAAACGGCATTGTGGGTCTCATTGATTCATAGTAAATAATACATATACAGCGATAATTACCCCCTGTAACTAGCTTGTATATTGTTTTGAATGGAATGCACTAAGAATAAAATAACTAGTTATCATTTATTTTACTTTAAACAATATAACATGACCCAAAATGCATTTCGGTCTTGCAATGCACTATTCAGTATGCACTATTCAGTATTCTACGTTTTTTGAAATAGCAAAAATACATACCAAGTGTTCCATACCAGGTAGTAGCTTCTATTACTAAAATGTAGCGAGGAGAAAAACTATAAAATGGCTGATATGATTTATACGTACGATCGATAACAAATCGTTCTATCCTTCGACATATCAGATAATCGCTCGGAAGTTATATATCTAAAACTCTTCAGATATTATTTCTAGAAGAAAAAGAAAATAGTTTAAAATCAACATACAACTTATACGTTTGCGTTTGCGAACTGGACGTTTGCTAACTGACGCGTTTCCGAACTGACCGTTATTCAAAACGAGTAACCCCCTCCCTGATTAAAAGAGTTATGGGACAATACGATATTTCCAGAGTGCTTGGGGCATTAACAATGAATGTGAAGGTGAGAAAGCTTTTGAAGCTGCGACAGGAAAGAAAGTTCAAAATTCTGGTCTGTGGCTCACAACTGCAGGGATACTTGGAGCTTCTGCAGATGGTCTAGTTCTTGATGAGGATGCAATCATTGAGGTGAAATGTCCTTTTACACAGAGGAACGTCACCATTGATGAAGCTGTGGCTAGCTCAACAGATTTTTGTTTGTGTAAAGAAAATGGCAAATTCAAGTTAGAAATGACCATGTATACTGGCATCAAGTGCAAGACCAGAGATCTGCTACTTCGTTACATGGACAACAAAACAAACTGTCATCATTGACATTAAAAAAGATCCAAGCTGGGCAAGCAATATTGACCTCTTGGAAGACTTTTTTAAGTTACATTTATTTCCACAGCTTCTTAGTTAAGGTGACTCTGCATAACCTCATAAGTTTTAATTACAGCAAACTACAACTATAACTGCTACTGATGAGCCAAGCTACATTACACATCAGCCAGCAACTCAAGTCATGCAGACAATCCCTGCAACTACAATTGCTACTAATGAACCAAGCTACAAGACATGAAGTGGACCCGCTATGTATAAACCTCACATATTATGGACTATTCTACCGAGTAGATTGCCTATTATCATTATGAACATTAAAATATTATGAAACTTTAGTTATATTCATTGTATAGTCGTCTGCTTTACAATGTTAAAAAAGGGAGATGTAATGCTATTGGGCTCCCTATGTCATATTGGGTTGCCTGTGTTAGTGTATGTGTGCCTGCCATGTTTGACAGTTGTCTTCTATCAGTCTCAAGTACACATTAAACTGAAGTATACCATTATTTATTAGTCGGTTGTTGAGTAAACAAACGCTACATGGCCCAAAAGTGTGACCACCGCTTATGTATTCGCATACTCTCATCTATGCTGTTATTCAATCAGCATTACAGGATTGTCTTACCTTATCTCTGATCTAAACGCTAATTGGAGGATGGCGCTACAATACATTATCCCAGTGGTCACAGTCTTGAGCATCTTGCTGTAATAGGTGATATTTATATAACAGGTTCTTATATTAAGGGGTATTAAAATGGCAAATTTCTGCGAAGAGCTTCTTATTCCACTAGGTTCTTAACTGTGGGTGTTAACTGTATTATTCGTGTGTATTTTCAAAAATTATAGCTACCTTGTTATCACATGATGTACATACTTGATCCATATAGCTCATATAGTCTGGACTGGTCCAGAGGGATTGCTATGCAGGCTAATTTAGGCAATGATTTAAGTTCACACTCAAAATATATATATATATACCTCTGTCTGGGTGAGTGTGACAACCATTAAACCACTGAGACCATCAAGGGGGGCAGGTTGGGTAATTCTTTTTTTAAACCACAGCAATTTTGGGCTTATCTATACTTGACGAAACATACTTAACATTTCTCAAACTCATTAATAATTCATCATCTGATCAGGTACCAATTACAAGGCTTATAAGGCTTTGTGTTAAATAACAAAGACAATAATCACAAGGAGCAAAGGTCATAGTCGTCTTCATTTTCAAGCGGCGTCACGAAATCACTTCAAAAACTTACCTAATTAAAGTTATCCATCTTCTTCTTTCATTAAACGATTTAGGAAACCGAAAAAACTTACAAGAGTGGCTTAATTGTGTATGATTGCATTCAGGAACGAAGCAATAACAGTGGTTTACTCTTTTTGAAACACAATCGCCGCCATATTCGACGCACGTGGGTTTGTTTGTCTCCAGCAAGATCGTCGTCATGGCAGCGTGACATCACACTTCACCACTCTATCTCCAAAGATGACATCAAAAATCCAGATATCTATCACTGCTGAATTGAATCTGGCCATCATGATTGCTTGTAAAGTTGTAATATTGTGTTCTATTCGCTCTTATGTTACTTTTTCCATACTTCCATCTCACCTCAATAGATATAGAATGCCGTTTCTACAACAATATCTCCGCGGTAGCGGTGCTGATAAATTAGCTTTAGTAGTGCATAGAATGCAACACAGTTGCAAAATAATTTTTGGTCAAAGGACTTTTCATTTTTAGGTAATAAAGTCTTGATGCAATTCTACTAAAGCTTTTATTTTCTTCAGATAGCTTGAAATGCAAATGTACATTTTTATCAAAAATTAAATTATTAAAACATTTTTCTTTACATAGCTAGTTTTTATCAATAAGTCTTTTATAACTTGTATCAATTTATTTCAAACTACACTTTTCTATATTTGTATGTATTTGTTGTATTTACATTTGATAAATAGAGAGCTATACTTGATAGAAGGAATGCATGTGATTAGAGGTCATGTAACATAAAATTAATAGACAAGCAGTGCGAATTTTTCTTGTTTTTAGTTTTTAGTTTTTGTATTTATGTTAGTCAATTTAAGCAAAGTTAAACTCTCAGCGATGTAGCAGACTCGGCTCCTATGGATCGTGTGACTATTGTTGCTGGTCAGCGGTTGCTGTGTGTATGTGGAGTTGCCCCCCGAGCTGTACATGTGCAGGGTTGCACATTGGCTGCTCAGATCTTGTTTATCTTTGCTGTGTGAGCTTGTTTTGCTGCTTCAGTGCGTCTTTTGTCCTGGTTTTACTTAGTTTTTCTTCGACTCTAGTTAGATATCTGTGTGTAAACAATGCCTCGTTCTACCATGAATAGCAGTTTGTCGTTGCAGAGCTCAAAATGGGAAACCTTTTCGCTGCTACAAGACATCAGTCCTTGCACCACGTCATAAAACAAGAACGTGACGCTTTTCTAAGAAACAATGCTACAAAAATCCAATGTGTATTTGAAGAGATCCACAAATGCCAGCAAGAAGAATTGACTCGAGCAATAGCTGGGTTAATGAGCAGTACCTACTTAGGGACAAAGCCAATATCTGGGAAAAGCAGTAGATGAGTGGTTTGGCTGCACGGCAAAGGAAAGGAAGGAGTACATTGCTAAAAAAAAAACTGTCGATGGAAGAGTTGGTGGCTAAAAAGAAAACTTCATTTTACTTTGGAGATTGCTCAGGAGAGCAGTTTCTGAATGTCAACATTGATCTGGTAGGGAAGCTCCAATCCAAATTTGGCTACAACGTAATAAATTCCAGCCACCTTAAAGATCCGGTAGAAGAATCAATCAATCATCCCAGTGCAATACAACCTAAAGCATCTCGGTAACCCTAGGTAAGATGTTGCCAGCATTCAAAGTAAACATGGTCGAGTAGAAGTGACTGTTTACAAGAACCAGGCAACATGCTGTTGTGGCCGCTTCAAGTATGATAATATCTGCGCACACTCGTTAGCAGTAGCAGCCAAGACTGGTATACTCAGTTCGCACTTGTTATTTGTAGAGAAAAAACGAAATAAGTTAAAAAGAACTGCTATAGCGTAGCATGATGTCAATCATGAAGTTGCTGGCAAAAAAGGTGGAAGGAACAAGTTCCCTTACAGGCCTAGCAAGGCACAAGGCCAGAAACAAGAAGACAAAGGTCAACAAACACTCCAATCCTTTCGTGCTGAAACTTCTTTCAAAGGATTTCCAATCATGCAATTCTTGTGATATAGCATTTTGAAATAAAAAGAAGATCGTTCAATTTGATGTAGTTTTTCACATAAAAAAGATGGTACTTAAAACCTTATCAAAAGAGTCAAGTCGAAGATGTTGGAAATACCAGAAGGAGCCGCAAACAATCCTTTTGTAGATACTGAGAATCTAGGAGAGGATAATGAACTAATCGTTAATGCTATGGCCATGCTGCAAGTGACACAGGGAAAGTGGAAAACGTTTGGCGACTTTCCTGACCAAGTATTTGCCCATTTGTTAAATCTTTGTAGACGGTGGAAGGCAGCGAGACTGGACTTTCTTCGTTTCAGCTAGGTTTTTGGCCTCACTAACAGGTCAATTAATTTCTACTAGTGAAGTTCTAGGCAATATATCTCGGATTTTGACCAGACATTGCATTCTTTCCATTGTATGCGCACAACATTGGGACCAGGAATTTAGTTTGGATCGTTATTGTAGAGAAGAACTATCATTTTGGTTCAACAATATAGTACACATGAAGGCACGAAATTGTTTGTAAGCAACGAAACCTCATCGGTTAGTATACTCAGATGTCAGTAATACGGGATGTGACGCAACGGTCTTGATCAACAGAACTGAGATATGTCATAAATTATGGGATTCATCGGAAGCGCAAAAAATTTCTACTTGGCGCGAATTAGAAGCTATCGCATTTGCTCTCGAATCATTTAGTCCATTACTATCAGGGTGACATGTCAAGTGGTTTACGGACAACAAAGCCGCAGCAAAAATTGTGGAGATAGGAAGCATGAAGTTTGATTTACATCGTTTAGCTATTGATATCTTCCAAACCTTCATGTCAAAGAAAATAAAGTTGGACATCCAGTGGATTCCCAGGTCAGAGAATGATAAAGCGGATGCTATCAGTCGTATTATTGACACAGATGCCTGGCAATTATCGGACGAGTATTTTTCAAGTCCTTGAAAACCAATGGGCCGCATAATATCGACTGTTTTGCCAACTATTATAATACCAAATTGGCCAAATTCTTTTCAGGCTTTTGGAACCCAGGTACATGCAGAGTGTATTTACGTTTAACGTTATGTTAAGGAACATGTATTTCAACTGGGTAGTTTTGCATTAAGACACTGTAGAAATATGAATTCCTTGTTGGGTTCCCCACATTTTACCGGACATATCATCGCATTGCGGTGCGACTTTAGATGTATTTGATGTATTTGGGTAAGTGGCAGTCGAGTTATAAGCGTTAAAATTTAAGATAAATTGGTGGAAAACAATAAAGGCCTGGACGAGAAGACAAAAATCGACAAACAGGTGGCCCAATTGAAGTTCAAAGGCAACCAAGTTCAGTTTGAGATAAACGCTAATCTGGAATTTGTGTTTGACAAAATAACAGTAGTTTCCGAAGGAACATAGATGATTAAAAAGAGGCAGAAGCTGATCAGAATTGCGGATCAGTCCAAAGATGGATAGTAGGTCGTGGAGGAGTACGTCTCTGTTGAGATTGGGTCAGATACAGAAGACGAGAACACAAAAAGGGGTAAATCGTTTGACATGAGCTGTGCATGCGCATAAACATGTTTTGACCAGGCTACCTGTGTTATATGAGTGGGTCGTCTAATGGTTCCGGATCCCGGCAAAGCAAAAAAGAGTCTGATGATATGTGTGATTCCTGTTTTGCAACCACGAAATACGTTTGTATTTCTTGTGATATGCCTATATGCAATAAGTGTTCATGTTTTGAAACCAATGAAGAACAGCCTGGTTGGGTTGCAGGAAAAAGGGTAGGATATTGTGAGACATGTTACAGGGATAGAAAGGTCAAGAAATGAAGGTCAGCAAAGTGTCGAAAGAGTATGACTACAAAGAGGCAAAGAAAAATAGGTTAGTGTGGCTAAAATGAGCTAAATAATCGAATGAAACAACTGTCAACCAAATAATTTTGAAAAATCTAAGCTTTCCAAATAATAGGTAATTAAACTTGCATAATATTTTTGCTAACATTTATTAACTCACCGTTTGAGTACAACTAGCCTGCGTGCAGTCAGTATAATTACCCGTAATAATAGTCGAAAGTTTGCCAGATATTGTGTTCTCTGTGACCCGAAATAAGAAGCAATTTCTGATTGGCCCTCGCCCAGATCAATTCTTATGCGAACTCTGATTTTTCAACGGCACGGCACAATCTCTTCCGGTTGCTATGTTTTGGTTGCTACATGTGAGTTTGACAGCGAGAGTAAAGAGATGGTGTAAATATATTACTAATGAGGCAGCCAACGACCCTGTTTTCGATAAGATTGGAGAGTCACACAAGAGTCATCAGAAACCCCACTCTCAATTGTCTGCCTTCGAGGGCCTTCAACTCATATCACACTGTCAGGAGGATCAAAGGTTACAACACTATCCGTTAATGAAAATTATGTGAAGTATGGAAAATTGGAAGTGAGTCAGTTTCTAAGACTAGAATATGTTGACATGAATGCGAAAGGTAATGACATTCCTGCATTATCACTGAATGACCAAAATTGCGTGAAGAAAATTTCTCGCAAAGTGGACGGCCATTATGAAGTTGGAATGCTGGAATGTGGAAGAGTCCGCAACCATGGCTGCCAGACAATAGGATACTAGCTGATACTAGCTGAAACAAGATTACAACCTCTGAAGAAACAACTGAAATGCGATGAAGAATTACACCGGAAGTACAGAGAGTTCATGAACAATTTACTCATCAAATGATAGTCAGAGTGGGCTGGAAAGGCAAACCAGATATACGATCGTGGACTAACTCTGAAGTTCACATCTAGCAAAGTTCATCGAAGAAATAGCTACTGTGGCCAATACCTACTTTGGTCGGTTGATCCAACAGACATACCCAGATAAAAAAGGAATAGTATGTAGGGTCTTGGTTCACACCTCAAAGGGAGATTAAGGTGGCTCGGGAGTGTTTTCCAACAGGTCTACCACCAATTTTCAATAAAAAAATAATGCATGTTGCAATAGTATTTCTTGAAATGTTATGACATATACTTACTAGAGATTGATTGAAGTTTTTTTTGCAGTCACTTTTTCTGAGATCAGAGCGTCCATAGCAGTGCTCAGTTGCTAAGGGTGGTTTTATTCACAGAGCATTTTTCGGACTGTTACAGTACTTCTATGGCAAGCCGTTACTGCCAAAAGTGGTTGAGTTTTATATGTGGAGTGAAAAACAAAGAAAGTGTTAGAGATATGCTCACTTTTCGCTAGCGAGTCTCACAAAAGTAATGATAATTCTTAAAATATAATAGAGTGAGTTCCTGTATTGCACTTTTACATGTGAATTAGTTCTTGATATGCTAATCGGCTGTGTATCTACAAAAAATACTTAATATTTTAAACAGAAGTTTATTGTAGTACTATTATGCACCTATCAAAGTTAATCCCGTGGGGGGGGGGGGGGGGGGGGAGTGCGGGCAAAACATGGGGATTTCAAGGTTTGAGGCTACCTTAGTTGGGAATTTGATTGTTTTGTTGGTCCCCGGGGGCGAGCCATTTGATTTGGCCGCAAAAGACTGAGGACTAGTAGAAGTAGATCAAGGGCACTAGAACGCTACATTTATGTTCATATTGTGTACTTATCGTTGATAGTGAATAAAGGTCCTAGTTATCATAAAACTCTTCTAAATAGTCGATATTCAGCTGTTTTTAGCATCAGTTTGACCTCTTGTTTACTCAGTTAAGCGATCTCTCCAACGGTTCGATTTCATACTCTGTGAATATGTACTGCTGTCCGATTTAACGCCGTCGCGCCTAGATAAACATATGTCGCATGAGCAGTCCGGATTATAGCCCCATTTTGGCGATATTTCTTATTAGTGATTGGACCAATCACGTACTTGGATTTCGCCATACGTCACGAATACGTCACCAGTCCGAACAGAATCAAAACATTCAAAAAGCTATCAAGCTATGTAAACATGACCTCGGCCTGAATCTTTGATTTGATTGCCACAGAGTTGACATAAACATGTCTCTGCTTGAGAATCTCTAAATGTTTCTCCGTGAATCTACGAACAATATACAAGGCAAAGTTTAACATAAAACTTACATGTAATTAAACTTGCTACTACAATGTGATTGACAAACGAAAAGCAATACAGTATGTGTGTACAAATCCGGACAGTGTGCAAATCCGGACACTTTGGCATTTAAGCGTTAAAAAAGAGATCGAATTTGTTTAAAAATGAAAACAACATTATAAAATTAAGCATTTGTATGTATTCTATTGTTTAAGAAGTTTTTGTGACAATCGAGATATTTTCAGCTAAGAAAAAGAGCGATTTGTCATCGCATGAGAATATGCAAATTCGCAATAAGTCAGTTTTTAACGCGCTCCGAATTACATGTTAAACTTGAAATGGTGATGTTTCTGCAGATTCAAATGATAACGGCAAAATAATTAGTACGTTTTCAATTGCAAACAATGTTTTATCTTATGTGAAAAGAAGAGCTTTTAATAGTTTTAAATAAGTGTAGGAGACGGTTTTAGAAATACTACTAAAATCCACTAAGGTATGTGCAATTCCGGACGATAAAATAAACAACATTAGCAATCACCCGTAACTTTGAATTGTAGGTTAAAATGTCGCTTAAAAATATACAATTCAACTTCAGGTTGATTTGGCAAACAAAAGTTATCTTTTGGATAGTTTAATCACCATGCACTATTCATTTATAGGACATTTATATTCATTTGCAGAATCCAGCGCACGAAAGCAATTACTCATGTGTGAAATACTTTAGTGCTCAAACGTATTAAGAGTGACTGTCAGGAAGAACCAGACATATCGTGGCAAAAGTCGATTCATCGATTTTGTTCATATTTTGTAGTTCGATACCCTATCATGTTGTAAGAACTCCTGTGAACTTAGTTTTTAAAAATTTGTTTTCGTTTGGGAGAAATTTGAATTATTATGCGAGAAGGCAAATATGCTAATTCGATGACTCTGAAATAGAGACCACTCGGCGATCTCGTGCACAAAATACAAACAATATTTAACCTTAAAAACCTAATAATCTTTAAATATGCTATCTCTATATGCCTCATAGCGTATTTCAGACTTGTAGCTTTAACGATGAATTTTTGGCAGAATTTTGTTCAGGATACAGTTTTCATGAGCTAAAAAATACCCTCAAAACAGCCGCGAATTAAACTATGTTCGATATAACGGAATAGTTTGATATTCACTGTGTGTTAAGTTAAGATAATTTCTTAAAACACTGCCGAAAAAAATTGCTAGGTTTTTATGTTTTGAAGTTGTTACAGTCGATCTAAGTTGCCTAAATTGGCTGTTTTTTTACGATCATTTTTGCATAATTAGCAACGATAATGAGCGTCAAAAAATAATACTATTTGCAACAATCTTGTATTAACCGTATTTAACATCAGCAATGAGTCAATTTGTATTCCTTATTGTAGTTAGAACAATATTTATTCCAACTCGATATAAATCATGCATGTATTTTCGGGGTTTTGATGGTTTTGTAGCTTTTTGTTTATACAAAAGCAAGGAGCATTGCGTGACAACTGGTAAGATAATTATAATTCTCACGTGTACAAGGTGCTTGGCAGCATTCTAATACCGGTAATGTAATATTTTGATTTCGTATTCTACACATTTGCTATAGCTGCCATGATTATAAAGTGCTTACATCTACAAAGCATTCATGTATGTATAAAAGCAGCTCTAATAATTAGAAAAATGTTTGTACAAATTTATACAAATGATTTTTGTGATCATAAATCAAAAGAACAGTAAATATCCTATAGACCCTTTCATAAGTCTCTAAGTGTTGTGTTTTCCGCCGTTGACGTCCAATTTAATATTATTTTTGTTGAAATTTGTACAATATTCAAGAAATTGAGTTGTACCTCTAAAATAAACGGTCACCCTTGGGACTTTTCAAAGTGGCCGCTCAATAGATGTTGGCCGATGATAAAGGTTCGGCATAAATCTACATATAAAGGGTGGAAATGGCAGGGTACGTTACTTATCGGTTATTTTAATAAATATGTGTCTTCTAAATAAAAGAAAATACATTAATTTTGAGCATTGCTCTTTAGACTTTCTCAAAGTCCGGTTTTTTCGTATTGGTTTCTCTCGTTTCTCTCGTTTAAATTATCTCTCGTTTAGGGACCGGTCATTATTTATGTGTGGGGGTGGGGGGGAAATTTTTTGTCTGAATCAAAAAGACTATCCCTGGCCCACCCCCTGAGGTATTACATTTAACTTTTGACCCACCCCAAATGGAATTCATTTCAGAGGCAGCCCCCCCCCCCCCCCTCCCCCCTTCAGGCAGCTGTCTTCAAATTGATTAAGGGCATTACCCTAGACAGTTTCACTGTTGAAAATCTCTGTTTCCCAGAAGGCTACACGATTACGTGCACATGCACTTTGCGAAGAGGAACTAAGTAAAGATAGCCTTGCAAAGGTTAATAAGAGAAGTGCCATTAAACATAATTTTAGAAATAATGAAGAATCAAGGACTATTTGCTCTGGATGCATATGAACTTATTGACAATACTTTTGAAAGACTTCAAATGTTGTAGAAATATTACTGTTTGCTTTGTTAAACTGCATGATAGAAACTAAAAAAAATTAATGTTGCTTTTTATACATACTACATGGCAATTAATATACTAGGTTTGCATGGAAACACGTTTTTTATCCAATTTGATAACACACAACTTACTTTATACATTCATGTATGTTCTTTACAAAAGAGAAATGGCCCACCCACAACTCAGTGAAATTTAATTCCAACCCACCCCCTGTCATTGAAAAATATAAGCATGGCCCCCCCCCCTATGATTTTCGTTAAAGCTACAAGTCTGAAATACGCTATGAGGTATATAGAGATAGCATATTTAAAGATTATTAGGTTTTTAAGGTTAAATATTGTTTGTATTTTGTGCACGAGATCGCTGAGTGGTCTCTATTTCAGAGTCGTCGAATTAGCATATTTGCCTTCTCGCATAATAATTCAAATTTCTCCCAAACGAAAACAAATTTTTAAAAACTAAGTTCACAGGAGTGCTTATAACATGATAGGATATCGAACTACAAAATATGAACAAAATCGATGAATCGACTTTTGCCACGATATTTCGAATTTGTCTGGTTCTTCCTGACAGTCACTCTTAATCAAGCAACGTAATTCATGATTTAATTAACACAAATTTATGATTTAATCTCAAATTTGACTGTGGAAATAGTAAATCTATCATAAGCATTCGAAAATTAGGAAATAACTTCAAAGAATTGATTAAACAGAACCTACTTTAATAGTGTCCGGCTTTGCACACAACTGTCCGGAATTGCACCACTCAAACTACTTTATAAATATATCCATAACATTTTTATAAATCACTAAAATTGACCAATACTTTATATGAACCTTTATCAGATGTTACCTCATCTCCAGGGAAAATACATTTGCTAAACAATGCATTTAACGAATGATATGGCAATTTATTTAAAAACCGTCCGGAATTGCACACACATACTGTAACTGAAGCTAAGTTCAAGTAAACATAGTCTTTGCATTTCGATACACAAAATGTTCTTAAAGTTGTATTATTGTGCTCCCTATGCCAATGGGGAGCAAGCTTATCTTATACTTGTTTATAGAAATACATAATAAGTGCATGGCGCGAGATAGCAATCGACTTTCGAGCCAGTGGATCACAAAGAAAAAGACGAGTCATTGAGCGCGCTGACTTCAACTTTATAAAATTGATATTCATACGACAAATATTGAAATTTCTCGTTGTTTAACAGATCACAAACGAGTCATGAATTGTGCCATTAAAAGTAAGCTTGTATAAAGCCGTTGTTTTCCTCTTAACTTGAAAAGTACAAAGATAAGACCTCGAGCAAAAGGTTAAATGCCAATATTACTGAAGTCCGTGACATGCCGTCAAGTATGACCTCCGTTTATCAAACTTTGAAAAAACTCTACCGGCGAACTAGAGACTCTACCATATAGAAACTTGTCACAGACCAAGATAATTTATTGTACAACACAGGAAAATTATACATAACCTCATGAAAATTACACAACATCAATAAAATTATCAATCAGTAGATCTTACTTTCAGACGACGGTCATAAGACGTTCACCATGCTCGGGAAAAAGTCAAATATTTCGCTTTAAAATCAACTAAATCACTATCTTCGAATTCACACACTAGCTTGAATATGTGACCCTCCACAGGACTTCAGGTAAAAAGGTGTTCGCACGCGCACGCGCACGCGTGTCATGACACGGCACGCCGTGCGTGTCCAGTTTGCACGGATATGCACATATTTAATTAGATAGCACGCTCCTTTGTTTCTCCTTTGTTTAGCTGGATTAACACCTTTGACTCATTTATGACACGGTTAGAGAGCAAAATAACTCACCAATGTAGCGTGCAATATAACTCATCAATTAAACGTAAAACTTTAATTTGTAGTTAAGCAGAATTTTGATCGATCGTTGTCTTCGGCCAAAACAATAGCGGACATCGGTTAACTTTACTTTTATTACAACAAAGGAACTCAGATACTCTTTCTTACTTACATTTAGAGAGTTTCTAAACTAAAAGCAACACTTCAATTACTCACCTAAGTTTGAAAGACGAAAGTATGTTTTTTTATCGTTTAGTTTACTTGAATCAGCGACTTACTTCAGAAAAGATCCATGCTAATTCGACAGTATAATCGGCCAACTTCGTGCTTTGCCACTTTGTTGTATCAAATTTATTCGCCATTTTATTAAATAACTGCTTATGAAGGTTTTGAATACTCGATTTTATTATCAAAATATGTTGGTGTATGGAATAAAACACAAACTATACAAGGAGAAATTTTTCGAGCGATCGTTCATCTGGAAGGTTCGGAAGGACTGTGCTCGATACGCATCGTTAATCATTAAGGGTTATATCTACTGTGTTGTTGCTATAGTAACCTATAGTACTTGTATATAAACTATACTAGTTTACTCTTTAGTTTCCATTGATATTACTTGTGAAACAACTTCTGAAATCTGAATTATTATTATAACCATTATACCCAGTTTAGACCGTCATGGAATCAAGTGAACTACAATTTTTAAATTTGACATCTGAAGATTTAAATTCCTTTGAACACGTAGCAGAAACGTACTTTAATACGATAGAAAACGACAAGGAATCCGAGACAGAAGCTGGTTCTGAAAGCAGCGAGTCTGACTCCTCTGACAATGTTCAAGAAGATGATGTTGAGCTAATGGAAGTCTACATATCCGAGCAATCTAAAGTGCAGAAGTTCTATGCCGATACTTGCAAATGCAAATTGGGAACAGATGAAAAGGCATGTAGTCTTTCCCTAACTGTTGATGAGTTCGTCGACTGTAGAAATAACTGTATTGAACTATCCTCAGCCGAGCTTGATTTAGTCATACTGGGAATCATACATAGCTGTTTAAATTGTGATGATATCAGCATTTCTAGTCGAAAGGAAAATATGCGAAAAAATGATCGAATGGCCTATTTTTACCATGGAAAACGCATATGTATGAGGACATTCCTTTTTTTGCACAACATTCACCGCTATAGGTTTTACAGTTTGGTGAAGCATTACAAGAAAAATGGATTGACACTTCGCGTTCATGGTAATTCAAAACGACTACCCAGCTGTGCATGTTCTTCTGAAACTGTTGAACACGTTATAAAATTTATCAACAATGTGGCTGAGGAACAAGCGCTTTTACTCCCTGGCCGTGTACCTGGCTTTAAACGAATTGACGTGAAATTGCTACCATCAAATCTTACAAAACATGGACTTTGGAAAACCTATTCAGATGTTTGCACAAGCCTGAATCAAATCTCCGTTGGCTACTCTAAATTTTGTGATCTGTGGAATCAGCTGTGTCCGTTTATTTTGATCATGCAGCCTGCTACAGATTTGTGCTGGACATGTCAGAAAAACAACAATCAAATCCGTAGAACGACAAATTTGCCAGAAGCAGAAAAAGCAGAAGCAGTAAAGAAGCAACAAGAACATCTTCAGATTTCTTCTGGAGAAAGGGAACAATACAAAAAATGCTGCGAAGAACAGAAAAGAGAACTACTGAATTACTTAAAAGATGTTGACTTTGCTTCTAGCCGTGAACCGTGCTCATACAATGGAACTGCACATTATTCATACGATTATGCTCAGCAATTGCACTATCCCGCCGATCCCTATCAACCAGGGCCAATTTATTTCAAAACAGCTAGAAAGTGTGGTTTATTTGGTGTCTGTTGTGAGGCTATTCCTCGACAGGTTAACTTTCTCATCGATGAAAGTGTGTTAACTGGCAAAGGGGCGAACAGTACGATCTCGTACGTCCACTACTTTTTTGCTCGTCATGGTCTTGGCGAAACTAATGCTATGGTTCATGCGGACAATTGCGGAGCGCAAAACAAGAACTCTGCATTCCTGTGGTATTATTTAATAATATTATTTAATAAGTAAAAACTCCAGCTGATTGATTGATAAGTCTATGAAACGGCGGATAAAAAAATTATTTTTAAACTATTCGTAATGATTCAATTTAGAAAAAGAATAGGTTTACTATGACCAGTTTTGATACAAAACGTGTTTATTTGCTAAGTAAAGACAAAAAAAAGTAAAGACTTTTAAGAAAAATGTTATTTTATACTAATATCATGAACTACAATTTGCACTTAAACATAAGATTGTTTTTTAATTTGTTTGTGCGAGTCGGGCGGCATGTCTTGACAATGCACAGTTCGGCATCCTTTCAAAGTATTTTAATCTATTATGCAGAAACTACGTCATATCTACACAATACTGCACATTGTTCTGGTTTTGATCATTCTCACTTGCAACGAGCCCTTGCAACATGGAACAGAAATTGCAGCTGGATAAAATGTGTGATATAAGGATGTTTCATATTGAAACGTTGAAGGAGCTAGAAGACAAGTTTATGCTTTCTTTTGAAAATGCAATCAACCAGCCCCTTACTACAACCACGCTGCAAGAATTGTATCAAATGGATACTGATCTAGAAAACTACAAGCTGAAGGTTTCCAATTTGCTGGAGAAGCTAGAATTATTGGAACATGAATTAAAGAAAAGGTAGCTGCTGCGGAGTTACAGAAAAGGCTCTTTTAGGAGCCACACATTTTTAAAAGTCTTGACTTAAAAATGCTTTAATAACTGAACTAAGCCTAGGACCAGCTCAGAAATTTTTTTTCTAGGCTTCTAGTTATTTGAAAAGCGAACTAGAGGCATGGTATTTTTAGACTCAGTGAATTTGTATTCATTGTTAAAGACGACATTTACCGAGTATATAACAAGAGTAAATAGATATATAAACATTGAAGTTTTTTTTAGTTTAAATGAATGCATGGCACAAATCTCCATAGAAGCAGTCAGATGTCATATATACCCGCATATATATAAACGTTCACCAGTGAAAACAATAAATTGCTAAGTATTAAACCATAAAAACATACATTTTAACTAAGTTTATAAAATAATGTAAAATATAAAGTGAGATCAATGTCCAATTACTTGCAACAAGCCCGGTTCATATGACACCCAATAGTCAATTTATAGATCAGTAATTCGATTGCCGAAAAAATATCACACCTTTTGTCCCGATAACAATATAACTCCCATTAGTAAATAAAATCAGTGAACCTTCGCGCCTAGAAATATCACACCTATTGTCTTGAGAGTTTGAAATAACAATATAATTTAGAACAATGCTATGTCGCAACACGAAATTAAGGGTTAAGGCATTACAATTTCATTACTTGTGTGGCTTCTTCACGTGCAACTGCTTACGAATTTAATCTGTCTGACAAAATGTCTTTAAGAAGCCTTACTAAAATACCAAAACTATGCCTTCTCTATTTTAATATCGACAAAAGTACCTGTATTGTCGAGACAAAAAAAGTACGAGTAAAGGAGAATGGAGAGCCTTTCACAGCGACTGGCCCAGAGAAAAAAACACTTGTTACAGTGAAACAAACTGGAGGGAAATTGTTTGATGCTATGGTCATTGCAACAGGAGGTTAGTACAATTCCCTTTTTTATTTTAAATATTTGATGATACCATCTTGGTTAATTAGCTGGATCTGTTTTGTATGTGTTTTATCGGCATTAAATTTTTTTTTTCCTGTTGTTGTTTTTGTTGCTACAAATAATGTGAAACTGATTTACTAAGCTTTTTTCTGTCTATGTTTTAGATCACGACGAGGAGCTTAACAAAGAGGAAAAAACGTTCGTGGAAGACCCGGCTAATGCAAAACTTTTCGACAACCCTCTCTCTGCTAAAAGAAAGACATCAAACAGAGACCAGCCTGTTGGTACTAGTGTTCCTAAAAAAACAAAAACATCAGACAAGGTTAGTTTACAAGTTAAATGATTAACGAAAGCTACGGTTAAGCTGTTACGGGCTACATAAAAGTAAGAAATACTGTTCTTTTAGAATTGAGCGACATGATATTATTGTTTTTGTTTTATATGTGACCAGACTGTTCAATGTTTCATTCTCTGTAGCGTCAAATCAATCTATCTTTTAATTGAATAATTGTGGGTTTTGTATTTAAATTTAATTGTAAAATGCATCAAAGATCATGAAAAAAATATCATATGCCCTTGGCGGGAATTGAACGCCACGGTTTCGGCTTTCTATCTCATTGTAAAATGCATCCTTCAGTTAATCTTTTGGTAATCTCAAATCTATGAATGAATGTTCTAATGTAAGAAAAAAAATTCACAGGTACTTTCACAGATTAACAGCGACCCTATCGCAAGTGTCTCTACAAATGCAAAAACATCAGATGAGGTAAGTTGATTTTTTTTTTAAGTACGTAGCATAGAATATGTTTTGAACTACAAATGGAAACTAGCGAGTAAACATTGTAAGCTGGGTCTGTGTTTGATATAAACGATAATTAATAGAATGAAATTTGTAACACCGTAAAAAATAGAAACTAGCGAGTAAACTAGTATAGGTTGCGTCGGTGTTTGATATAAACGATTGGTAATAGAATGAAATTTGTAACACCGTAAAAAAAAATCCCTACTTTATTGACGTTTCGAACTTTAGCGCTTCGTTATAATTATTGTATATTATTTGATATCTACCCGATATTTTATTTGCTTCAGAAATTCGCGTTTGTTTATAACACGCTTCAAAAATGCTTTAATGCTCAATCTGATTGACGGCAGCCAAAACCTCTCACTGATAAATTCAAACTGTTTTATTAGGTTGAGATGCTTAGAGTTTTAAGAGCCGAACAAGACGAAAAGCAGTCACGCTTGAAGAGCCAGAGGTGCACCATTACGAATAAGGTCAAAACCAAAGAGACAGCCATCCAGTGCAATGACGTGCCCAAAAGAACAACATCCATTGCTGTGCAGACAGATTTTCATGGTGACATCATGGAGGACCTAAAAAAACAAGTACAAAGCCTTACAAAGATAGTCGCCGATCTCACAGCCTTGAAGCCTAAGCCTACACGCAGTATCGCAGTGCTGGATGACGACGACGATATGTTACCATCAGTTGACTTGACTAGCTGTGAGCCCAGCGAAGTAATTGCAGAAACGCCTGAACCGGTATTGTGTTCACCTATCTTACCAATTCCAGCCTTTCCCGAAGAAGCAATGTTGGTTCCACCAGCACATAATTTTCAGCATCGAACTCCGCTGTCGACAATACACCAAAATATAACACCAATAAGTTGTGGGCCTAAAGATGATCAGCGTAAAAAAGTTGATGCTCTTATTATGATGGGATCAGAACTAGGAACCACCTCGATAGCATGTTTAAATGTTCTGTTCACGGATAGTGAATTGGCGAACAGCAACATCTCCGGAGTAAACGGTTACAAAAAATTGGACGAGATCAAATTAAGTTTTCTCAAGTCGGCACTTCGCCAAAAATTTGATTCATCCGACTTTGCAGAACAGTGGGAGAAAATTAAAGTTAAAATAAATACAAAATGTAGAGGAAAGCGTCGCACTGTAGTTCGCCGTTTGGCAAAACAATTAAATGTGTAATGCTTAATATAAATTATTGAAAAATGTAAAAAAAAAATGAACTGTTGTTGAATTAATTTAAGTGGCATTGATTGAATAAAAAAATTGTTGTTTCTGACTTACAACCTTGGCGCTTTTATTACTACTACTTCTACTATAAATAATGATACTGTTGAAAAACTGTGGTAGTCTATAAATATTGTAAGACTGATATTTGTTGTAGAAATAATAAATAATACTAGCTTTAACTCAATTCAAATTATTGAAAAAATGTAAAAAATGAACTGTTGATTAAATAAAGTTGCATTGATTGAATAAAAAAGTATTGTTTCTGACTTACAAACTTGACGCTTTTATTACTACTACTTCTACTATATAGCTTTAATTCAAATACAACAAGCAATTTTACGAATACACATTTAATACATCGATTTTCGCTTGACCGTGCCGCGCGCCGAAATTTACTATTTCCAGACGTTCGTTAATTAACGCGTTTGGAGTGTCAGACAATCTGTCTCAGTCTGCTCGTTCAGCGAACGTTAGCCGTTCTGTGTGAAAAATGGCGCAACTGAACGTAAAACTAAGTAAAGCTGGCCGTAGTTACGAAAATGGACGTCCTTTGAACACTGATCTTCGAAGAGCTATCATCGACGAACTTGTTTTGCTTCCAGCGAGTGCGTTCCCACGACCAAAACAAAACGTTCGATGAACGATCGAGCAAGGTTGGGCAGACCGAGACAGATTGTGTGACACTCTGGAAATAGTGACTTGAGGCCCGGGCAAACGGTTTCAACATTCGCTTGAACATCCGTTCGATTTTGTTGAATGGCAATGTTTAAACGCTTTGTAATTCTTTCAACATCGATTCAACACGTTAGAACAATGTTGAAAGAGTTCAAAAGCGTTTAAACATTGCCATTCAACAAAATCGATTTATTCACAATAAATCTTGTAATTGAAGTGTATTCAGCAAGCCTTCTTCTAACTGGTAAGCATGTGGATTCTTTGCGAACAAGATGAGTTTAGAAGTAGATTAATTAAAGAAGTAGATTAAAAATTATAAAAAAGTATATTTTCGTTTAGAATCGATTGTTGACCAGTGTGACGGAACAACACTTCTCGGTTGAGCTTGAGTTTATAATTATAAACACAGACTAGTCGTAAATATTTAGTTTCTTTTATAGCAAACTTGTTATTACAAACGTTACAAAATTTGATATACTTATTTTTTAAAGAGTTTTGTAAAGTTTAACGTTTAAAACAGTCACTTTCTTGTAAACATTTCAAAGACGCACATTATCTTTCGCCGCTGTTTATACAATACCGATGCGTGTTTGTTGACACGGATAACGTCCTATCTTACGTGTTATTTTGCACTGCACAATATTTTCTAGTCCTGACACGCTTTATTGTTCTACTTTAATCCGCCTTTTGTATTTAGCGTGCATGTAAGACAAAGGAGCTTTTTAATGAGGCGTGCACACCTCTAGCGTGCGGCCGTGTTAAACGAAAATTCTTTTGTTTTGGCGTGTTAAGTTGGCGTGCGCGTGCGAACACCTTTTTACCTGAAGTCCTATGGAGGGTCACATATTATGTGCTTCTAACTGATGGTAAATGTCACGGATAAACAGTCCGTGAGACACTGCGGCATTGACTTGAAAAAAAGATACGAATATTTTTGCATATGTTTCGGTGTTTATTCAAAGACAATAGAATGTGACGTCACATATATCGCCAAATGGGGCTATAATCCAGACTGATGAGTCGCGTTCACTATAAAAGTATGGGGTAGGAAAGCAACGGTGGTTCCTTTGAACGCTCGTCTGCTCGGATAATTGGATTACTCTGACAGTACCTAGGGCAATTTGTTTGCATAGAGATGACAGATACCTACTCGCCGATCTGGTAATTGTACGCTGAAGCCGGCTTCGTTCCATCTCTGTTATACTCAGCTTTTGAAACACGACCCCGTTATGATGACATGTTCCTGTTCTAAAACGGGCTATTAGTCGGTCATGCTGTGAATGTCATCGCCCAGTCATGATAATGCAATCGATCATAATCTGATAAACGGCTCAGTCTCTCAAAAATTACTTTCATTATTTTCGTTATCGTGTTCTCTGGAAACTTAAATTTAAAAACGCTGGCCATGCATTCTACAAGACCTTTGAAACGACTGCCTCAAGAATCTATTTCTTTCTTTCTTATTAATTTGATAATCGCTCTGAAATAAACTGACATTATGTTGCTTAATGTTTGCTGATCTAATAAAGATTTAACCCGCTTGGATTGAGCAATTCTCTCTCTTACATTCTCTAACTATTGTAGTGAACACATGTACTTTATTTTGCTTAATACTTATAACTATTGATATCATGGACTTAGACTCAGGCCAAGCCCGAGTTGTAAACATGATCAAAACTGGCAAAAATATCTTCATGACTGGCGAAGCTGGGACAGGCAAGTCCCGAGTATTATCGCACATCCAAAAATAACATGGTTTCCAGGAAGGTGTATTTTTTACTGCTTCCAACTGGAATTGCAGCCAACAACATCAATGGTACTACGATACACTCGTTTACAGGTAAGACGTTTTTCTTTAAAAAAACCCTCGTAATTATAAATAACTTGCACAAATCACAATTAACATAAGTATTGTTTACATGTGATAGGTATTGGCGTAGGACACGGTACACCACTACAATGTCTAGAACGAGTAAAACGAAACCAGTCTGCAGTTCAACGATGGCTAAATTGCAGACTACTTATTATAGACGAAGTCTCCCTGGTCAGTAAGTCTCTCTTTGAGCAGCTAGACTTTGTCGACAAGACGAAGGAGAGATATTGGTCGACGAAGTGATCTTAAATAGGATAGAAAGAGGAGAGAAGGGATATTTACTCGAATGTCACGAAGTACTCCAAGTAAATCGTCTCCTTCATCCTAAAAGAATACATGACTTTTATATTTCAAGGGAAAAGCACATTCAAACAAAAGATATACAGTCTGTGTTTGTGAAGAAGCCAAAATGGGTGCCAATTACAACAAATTTATCAAAGTACATTATAACTCACCATGTACTCATTATGGTATCCTATGCAAGGGTCATTTTGTAGGTTTGGAACCATTACCCATGGAAGCTGATATTGCACCCACAGCATAGCAAAGACCAACTTTGCCATTATTACTTGCCACAAAATTTAGAAATGTACCTAAAGGAAGCATTTTGAGTTATCAGCAGAAGCTGTCGCAACACTACATAATATATTACTTTTTTGCTATTGATTTTCCACAATTACCACATGAAGATGCAGGGGGAAAATTTGTAAACAGTGTTCAGCTCTATTTAAACCAAGAGAAGCAGGATGCACTAGATGCTTTATCTGTTACACAAACAGTTGCTATAGATATTGAGAAAAAAACTGTTACACAGATTGCTAGTACTCTTTGGCAGATGCTGTGGACTAAGAGAATAACTGCTTTAATTTAATAACTACTTCGGAATGAGACCTGGAAAAGAACATCTCTGCTGGGGTGATATACAGCTTAAAACTAACAGACAGAGTTGGCTATGTGGACTTTGCCATCAAGCGCCAAACAAAAACTTGAATTGGCGAGAAACCCCAAAAAAGTGAGACAAAATGCCAAAGAAGTATGAAAAATGTGATAATGTCTACTATTAACTTACTTGGCTTACAAAGACCGCCCAAGAAGATGAAAGACGATTCACCATTATCTTTATCTAGCTGTAAACACAGAAATTCCGAGGCCAGAAAAATTCTGGTTGAAAGCTTTTCCTTTAGGAGTCAATTTCCTCTGGTCGATGGTGAAAAACATGCTGTAGAGTTTTTAGATTCAGTCAGACAAAAAGCTTCTGAACCACAGTACAAGAAAACAGCTAGTACAAATAACATTCCGGCGAAGGAGATTGTTCAAAAGACTAGGCACAAAAACATCAATTCACTGAACAACTATTCTGCCATATCTGATAAAAAAATAATAAATCTCTGCCATTTGATCTGGATCAAACGAAGCCTTCTCAAAGGACTACAAAAGTGGATGAAATGTCAGTCTCAGCAGTTCACCCTGTATATGTTTTCACAAACGATGGCGGCCATGGCGGTAAGTTTCAAAAAGTTTCGTGAGGCTCCACAGTCAAAATGAATAAAATCTCTGCCTCAGCTATTTAGGAAGTCCAATAATTCTACTACTAAAAAAATAAAAAGTCAAAAAGAGGCACTTTTTCTGGTAATTAAAATAATTCGCATGTTTCAGCAAGAATACCCCAATACAAAGATAGTGTAGCAGAGCATTAGTTCTTTGCTATTTTTGTTGTTTATGAATAAGGGAACTCTTGAAGAAGCATTACAAGCCCTTGAAAGCAAAATCCCCTTCTTCTTGAAGCATGTATTCATCCACAGGAAACGGTCATCATATTTTGAAGAGAGTATTACTCAGCTGAAACCAAATGAGGCTGTATACCAGGTCGACTTCGCTGAAAATTATACATGCCAATACCAGGATGAAATTGAGGCAGCACATTGGTGTCAGGAACAAGTAACACTGCATAATGTTGTCATCTGGGCTAAAGCCTTCAGTGATAAAACCACCTGCAGCACCCATGTCATTATCAGTGATGATGACAGACATGAAAAGAGATCTGCTGCTGTCTTTATGGACTAATATGGTGGCCCATCGCTGCCACATCGAATTCTTATGATTTTTCTTCTTTTTTCGAAACAAATTATAAAAAAAGTAATTATAAAAAAATTAAAAAAAATTCAATTCAATTCACTTTCTTAATAAAGTGAAACAAATTTAATCTAAACTAAAAACAAAACAAAACAAATTCAAAATCAAATCAAAATTAAATTGCCCATTGGTCCATAGCTGCCATGATAATTGTCATAAATCCATGATGCATTGCGAAATAATTCCTCCTCAAGAGACTGGTAACAAAACAAACTACTGGCACGTGTGTTCAAGTGCGAGATTGTGGTGAACTAGCGTGGTGATCCGGCATGGTTAATAGGTGGAGAAAGTTTGATGAACAGATGAGAAGAAGAACTAGGGAAAAGGGGCTGTTAAATTTGACTCAATGGTTGTTCAACGTCTGAATGCTACAGTATCCGGTACAGCTTGGAAATACACCCATGTTGGCCCGAGAGAGGCATATTTGAAGCATTTTGATCCCCAGATTGGCAACGGGATGACATGCGATGTCCAGGCAGGAGAACAGGGACTCTCCTGCACCCATGCAAAGGAAATTCCAAACATGAAATTGATTCATGTTCACTTTATTCGTGACAAGACGCATCAGACTTTGCCTTCCCGAAACCTGAGAAGAGCGTCCAGGTAAGAAAGAAAAGACACTCATCACCACAACCACCTGCACAACAGTCTTCCATGGCTAGCCAAAAGAAAGCGAAAACAGCCTCAGTTGTACAGCAAACTTTCCCCAAAAGTTTATCGGTATCAGCAATATTAAAGCTAGGGAGAGTTATTCAAACTAGCAGTACTTAACCGTATTCTGTACCACAAAAATATGCCTAGAAAGCGATTTTCACATGCAGTGTGTCGTGATTACTTTAAAACTACATAAATCAATATTTTTTTTACTTAAAGTTCGATATGGTTCTTTAGATCTTTCCCTGTCAGTCATCTTGTTTTTAATGAATAAACCGCTGACAACAGCAGACATCTAAGCATAGCAGCCTTGTCACAATGTTTATTTCATTTTAAATGAGAAGAAGAGCCTTCAACCGCTTTTACAGGGACTTCACTCAAAAATTGTTTGCATTGTCATACCCTTTGGCTATCACTAGATGATGAACAATAATTGTTGATGACATCAAATCTGTCAGTGGACCCACAAAGGGTCCACTGACAGAAAAAGGGTTAAAGGGCTGGTTTGAAGTATGTTTCGTAGGCGATACATTGTTGCGGTTAAAGGGCTGGTTTGAAGTCTGTTTCGTAGGCAATACATTGTTGCGGTTAAAGGGCTGGTTTGAAGTCTGTTTCGTAGGCGATACATTGTTGCGGTTAAAGGGCTGATTTGAACTAGTTGCATTCATAGTGGTGTACTGTTGGGGACCACTACCAGACTTAATCAGAGGTCGGAGAGTAACATCGCTTTTCACAATCCAGTTGATGACAAAACAACGCAAGATATCTGAATTATTTGATAAGTTAACAAGAGGCTGTAGAAGAGAGACATTTTCTTTACTTGGCTGCCTATAATGGAGAATATCAGTCCACAGGTCTTGATGAGTGTAGGCAAGGGCACCTAGAAAGACAGGATTTAAACCGCAAGCACTCCCGCACTTCTGTAATGGATAGCCACGAAAGCAGTCTTCGGAGCATTTCTTTTTCAAAAGATGATACTTTGCATCATGCATAAGAGTTGGTCGTCGAGGTTTAACATAAGACTTTCCAAATGCAGTATACAGCGTTTTAAAAACAATTTCCATCACTGATGCAAGGTTGCTTGGTAAATCCCAACCCAGAGTATCACCATAATACAACTCATCTAAGTCCGCACTACAGACAAAATATGTCCAGTGATTGCCGTTTCCTACAGTGATGGTTTTATGATCACGCTTGACGTTTAGGGCAAAATGCAAGTATCTCAGGCCATTCTTCGTTCGCAATTTTATTTCGTCACAAAGACGCTGCCTAGTTCGTACAGAATATAGCATTGGCTCTGTGGCTACAATGAAAAAATGTTTGTCTGAGTTCCGATTCAGAATAGTATATATGGTGTCGATGATTTCATCATTTAGCCATCTACTGCATGTAATGTCGGTAAATGACTCCACAGTGAGTGAAGTATTAAATATTTTGTCAGATGGCTTTGATAGCCAAATAGAATTCATGAAGTTTTCGACATCAGTAATTACATGTTTGTAATAATCAGTCTTAGTTGCCACCTTGGTTCTCAGATTGTTGAGCCACATCTCTTCCTCTTGAATTTGTGCTTTAGTTTTCAGTAGCTTATGAACGTTATTATGCCTATTCCATGAAACAACAGGTCGACGAACGTCAGTCTTAGATTTACTTTGATCCATATTGAAGAGGATTTTTCTTGCCTCCATGCAGATATTTAAAGGAGGTACGGATGTTAAACGAGAAGGCAATGTAACAGAAGCATCATTTTTGACGAAAGTATACTTTGGAGAAACAAACTTTCGATTTATACTAGGGAATGTGACAAACTTTGATTGATTTCGTGCCATTTTAGACTAAAGGATATAAATTATTATTGATCTATCTAGTAATGCTACCGGCGTTTAATTCATCCATGAAAATCACTAGAGCAGAAAAAACGTCACGTCAGCACAACATATATTATGCAAATTAATAACTTTATTATTATTATTATTTACTTAAAGTATTGACTAGTAACTTCCGGAAGATCTGCGTCATATGTGTTAAAGAAAGATATCAATTTTGTGTTCTTCTAACTACAGTTTGAGAAATGGATGTTGAAGTCAGCATATTCGTAAACGATAAGCTATCATGTCAGCTTTTTATAGAAGGAGATAACAAGACAATGACGCTCTCTGAAGCTAGAGACAAGCTCATGGGCGATGTAGCGCTGCCCGAGAGTTTCCAGTTCATGAAACATGTTAACGCACATGGTCTAAAGGTACCAATTGGCCAACTACAAGAAAAATCACTCATCTTAAATTAATGTCTTCTTCAAAAAGATGGGCATTTCTCCCTGTATCTACAAGAGTTCAGTAAAGGCATCAAGCAAGCAACTAACGATAAGGTCAGCCTTTGGTTTGAAGTCTGATGATTGTCAAAGAGATCCGCTAAGCGTAGCACGAGGCAGAGTTCATGTCTACAGCTCAAACGACATAGAAAGGGCAAGTAACAAACGTAAGAAATATATCACGTTTTGGAACTTAAAAGCCCAAGAGTTTTGCAGTGATCAGTCATTTAGCAGCTACAAAAAGCAGGAACTACACGGCGTTATTGACACTGCGTGGCGAATGCACTCTTGCAGTCTCTTAGTGGATGAACTCGAACAACTATACGAACGTCATGATAAGAAAAAGACAAAAACTCTTTCAAGAAATATTAAACGGTTGAAATCAGCCGAAAAATCTGCAAAAGAAATCAACGCTACTCTGGCAAACATAAGAATCGAGGTCCACAAGACTAATAGCAAGAATGCTTAATTGAAATTCAAAGCAGCCGAAATAAAAAGGGCACAGGACGCACTCAGGAAAAGCATAGCAAAAGTGAGAAATACGAACAACCAGAACCAGAATGATAAACTGACAGTGAAAGAAGAAGAACAAGTCGAAGACGATGATGATGAAGAAGAAGAAGTGAAAGATGAAGAAGAAGAAGACTTTGAAGAATTAAAAAACAGTGTTCTTGAAAATTTCAATTCTGATTGGTAAACAGCTACCACATACTCAAGTATTTTACACATAAATTATCATTTGCATGCAGATCAGCTGACACACATTTTGTCGCAACCGCCTCCCCGTGTGTTCTTGTTGGATAAATTGTGCTGGTCTGTAAAAAAAGCAAAATTGTTATGTTGTGACAGCTTGCAACGCCGATTGTTTACGCAATATTTTTTGAGCAGCTTACTATTATATTTTAATCGTTCATAAGAAGCCCCGTTGTAAGAAATCTTGTGATTCTTAAGGAGGCTCAAAATGGTTTCTGTATATATCTATATACCTACTTTATATTGCATTTTATGCAGCATTATTGTGAAGCTACACAGTTAAGGTAGTACCGGATACTTGGATTTCTTCAATGAATGTTTTTATAAATCTTGTCATTTATAGATCATTGTTAGGCAAGTCAAAAAACGTGAAAAAAATTGGGGTCACCGTATTGGTTATAGAGTTGTAAGATATAGTAAAAGTAGGTTTTTGCAATAATTTGCAGTGATTTGCTCAAAAGGACCTATTCAAAGCAGTCAAGTGAATGCGAACGTATTCTGCTAGGAAAAGCATAAAATTATATCAAACGATAGATCTAAGGGTTATCTAACATTTCCTTCATAAAACTCATTGAATCATTTCCAAATATGGGTATAAGTGAGCCATAGAAGCACAATTATACGCCAATTACGCACACTACATGTGTATAGAGTTGTACCATTTGTAAAATTTCAGAAAATCCAATCAATGAATATTTTATTTTTTATTCTAAATCGTAAGAGTAGTAAATGCAGTCTTGAATAAAAAGGGGAAAAATGGGGGTCCCCGTACTAATAGGCGAGTTATAAGCGACCGAATCCATTTTTTTGTTAAAAAAAAAAACACGGCAACGGTCCGCGCGGGACTGGGTTCTAGTACTTTAAACATCTGCTTGAAACTTGTCAAATTATCCTTGTCATCTCCAGAAACCTTAAAACCTATTTTGTATTAGTTTTACGACTAAAGACGTCAAAATCATATTTTATCTATTCATTTTTACAAAGTTGTTTTGAGACAAAACAGCGACCTTGTCAGGTAGTGAAAATCTGAGCATGTTTCGAAAAATGTCCCATTTTACCTCCAAAGTTGCATGAAATGACATAATACTTTCTTAAGTTATAGATAAGGATTCAAATTAAAATATTATTTAGATAAATTTTCAAAAAAACGCAAATAAATGATGGAAAACGAGATGCGCGAAATGGATGCGCAGTAGCAAGTATCCGGTACTACCTTAACCGATATATCATTTTAAAGCTTATAGATCCAGGATATAATTTTTTTTTTAATTATTGCGTTTGACATTGTCATGACAACAGCAGGCCGCTGCAAAAAGGACCTGAAATTCCTTTATTAAAGCTGATATCTCCAAATCCTTTAGGTGAAAGTTTTTTTAAACTTGTACATGTCTAGTTCCCTACCTGTTCTTGCAACTGTAAGTACTGTATTACGGATATCATGGAAAACAAATCTAGGATACAGCACTTAGTGCTGTATTCGTTAATTGTAAACCAGGGATTCTGGCATTATGCGGAGGTGCAGACCCGAATAATTGACTACTTTCCGCATAATCCCGCATAATTTGCCAAAAAAAATAAATAGATAAAAGCACCAAAAAAGCACCAATAAAACAAATTAAATACATAGAACAATAGATATTTACATATTAATTATCTAGTAGTTTTTTAATAGTTTTTTGCCATTTTGTTACAGTCATACGAAGGACAAATTGTTCATTTTCACGGCTTACACTGAACCAGCCGTCGAAGCGACGCCATTTTGTTTTTATTTCTATAGTATTGGGCTTCCTGTATCTCGGCCCAGGCCCCATGCTGTTTGGCGGTTTTCCAAGATGGCGGAACGTTTAACGGAAATCGTTAGTCAATCGTTAGTTCTTTAGGTTATAGTGTTGTTATTAGTTTGAATTATTGATAAAAAACGAATGATATGACATTTAAAAAGTTTTTTTTTTATTAGTTTTGTTTTAAGTTTTAAGCGATTACGTCATCCCGCATAATTTTCCGCATAATTTATCGTTTCTTCCGCATAATCTTCCGAAAAAAATTCCGCATAATTTTGATTTTTCCTCCGCATAATGCCAGAATCCCTGGTAAACAAAAGAAAACAAATCTAGGATACAGTACTTAGTGCTGTATTGTTAATTGTAAACAAAAGGAAAACAAATCTAGAATACAGTACTTAGTACTGTATTCATTAATTGTCAGCAGCCTTGTTTGAAATAGAACCATGTATAAATATTATAAAAGCAAATAAAAATCATTTTTTTTTTTTAAAGAAAAGAAGATTGATAAAGACTCTTCAGCACAGCAAGTGTTAGAGTTAGCTTATAAGAAGAGAACGTCTTACGATTGAATGTTCAGGACTGACAGACCGTATAAACTATGTTACTCAGATGGCACTGAAGTTATGGCTTTGCCTGGAAGCAAAGAACTCTTCACTTTAGAAGAATATAAAGAGGATTTGGGAAAGACTTCAGGAAGAGTTACATTATTGTAATGGCCTGAGGTTGAGATGGAAAATTTGAGTCGTTTGGGAGATAATGAACAAAGACGAAGATTGTGGTATTGAATCAGGTAGCTTATACATATACGACACAGTCTTCTTTTTTACTAGTAATCAAATAACTTAATTGTGTATAATATACATAACCAATTTACCCTACTTGTGCAGTTTTTAAAAACTCTCCCATGGAATGAGTTAGACAGCCTAAGTGATGTAAACAAAACCTTATAAACAAACACCTTCCTTTAAAGAATAAAAGAGTCAATAAATTTCAACACCCTGACTAGATGACACATGAAATTATCCAGTGCATACTACAGACAAATCAAGGATGTTTTTAACAAGGAAAGTTATAGTGATAAACAAGAGAATTTTGCCTTCGCCATGAATACTGACGCAAATCTCCTTGCTAACAACGAACTATGTGGATTGCCTCTTCGCTTTAAAAGACAATTGCCCACTTCAGTGACTCCCGAACGTGGACTACCTAATAAGAACTTGAAACTTGAAAAGCCTGCAAGAAAGTCAGTACAGCAGCCTGAACGATTTAAACGATCCCTTTTTTTTACGAGCTAAGCATAGGGGAATTTTCTGAGAGTACAACGACTCAACTTAAAGTAGTTATTTGCTTCCCAAATAACCGAGTTGAAACTGGAACGATGGAGCATGGTCGCAAATTTGGTTTTTAAGCACCCAGATCTAGGTGAGAGTTTGCTGCAGCTGTTGTCGAAGACTGTTTCACAAGAATTCCAAGTGTACTGTGCAGATAAACAATCGTCTATTCTCAAAGAAATCACTCCCAGCAAGCTGACACAGTTTTCCAATGAGGCATTGATAAAAGAGGTGGAAGAGCCATATCCATTTTGGATGTCTAGTCTAATGGGAGCCTGCTGCAATACAAGCAATAAAGTTACATTGAACACTTTACAATGCACAAACCGATAACTCAATTCTATCGCCCTCGCGTCTGCAGTGGTTGCAAAGACTAAGAACCAAAAGAATCGTATGTCCTCTATTCTTTTTCACAGTGGAGCTAGAAGCGAGGAAATTGATCGGCTTTGTGAACTAGGAGTGTGCATGTCACATCATTCTACTGTATAATTTCAACGAACGATGGGCAAATGTTTTTGCATAAAGGTGCTCCAGTGGAAAGCAGATATCGAAAGGCAAAAGCAATCCTTGTTACTGTTTTGCAGTAATAGGGATTGTGAGGGCTATTTGAAGTCTATGAACAAGTCGTGGAACAAAAGATAGAAGAATGCCAATACTACACACCTGAAGTGTCACAACCCTGCAAAGATGTCTTGAATGTAAACAATAGTTCCTCAAATGAAGACCTGGACCCTGTTATTATCCAGTTATCAAGGGAAAGCTTCCCATCTACAGGTAAGTATTTGAATATTATCATAGAGATAATATATGATGCAATATGAAACTCTTTACATTTTTTTTTCATTTTTTTCCTTCACCAGCAAATTCTCTATCTATTTATATGAAACTTTGATGCCAGTAATTGGTCTAATTGAAATAAAAAAATATCAATAAAGTCACAAATTCATCAAACGTTTTTTTGTGTGACTATGGTACGACGAGTCGCACAGTAATTGTTATTGTACAAATTAGTTGGACAAAATATAAAGACTCCAAGTTTGTAAGAATTGTATAAACAAATCTCTATGAAATAGCAACTGGAATGAAAATACAATTTTTAATATTTTTTTATGGTATTTTCATGCATGCTTGTACATTACTGAGATACCCTGAAGTAGTAAATGCCCATCATAACACTGTGTAATAGTTTGTTATAGTTGAATAAAATAAAACGTAAATAGTAATTCATACACGGCAACTGATGGAATGTTGGCTGCTATTGACGTCAACATGGGAAACGTTGATGTGGTTCATTTAAATACTTCATGCCCAGCATGCAAGAAGCTCGAGGACAATAATATCAATGGAACTATGCCTATAATGGAATTCTTGAAAGCTTTCCTGGCACACAAAGATAGCTGCAAGCTAAACCACGAGGGAAGCGCATCCGTAAGTGTTATGATATGCCTTATCTGTTTATTTTTTTTGTTGGAAATTGTTGTATTTTGATGGTCAAGACAACATTAAATAGTTAGTTGTTGTAGTTTAGAATTTAGTTGTTTTAGTTACACGTTATTGTGGTGGTTGTATGTCGGTTCTTTTCTAATTAACTTTTGTTTTTTTGTCGTGTCATTACCAAAACGAATGAATAAATATAGAGTAACTAGGGTTAAATTATAATATTATATTGCACAACAATTTATCATACTTTTAAAACAGCAAAATTTCTATTCAGCCTGCTTACATAAATTAGTACTGCTTCCTTGCTTGCACGCTCAGTCTCACTTCGCTGCATCAGCAATCAATCGTCTGTCAATGGAATGATTGAAATGGACTACTGGTTCTAAATTGTCATATGTTTATCTAAAATGTCAGTTCTATCAATTATTTTGATAATTATCCACTAGCTTTAAAGCGACTTTTTAACTATGAAACTTTGAGATATTTAGTCATACGGTGAGTAAATAGCGAAAGAACCATTGACAAGGTAGCCAAAGCACTTTTTCAGAAGCGAATGTACTGGTAATGAAAGTTGCGAAGTAGCGAAAGGACTGGTAATCTTGCTGGCTACCGCTCTTAAGGTAGTCCTGGAGGCTATTTGGTGTCAAAAGTCGTCCAAATTGAAGAAAATAAAAAGTGGCCTTATTTTACTTGAAAACTTACCAAACCTTCATGATAGACTCTTTAGAATATGTGCTTTCTAAACAAATATGTTTTTTTATTAAAATGTGCAAGGAATTATAGGAATGCTTGGAATTTCCTAGAGTGCTCGAAAGACGTGAAAATTCAGAAATTTGAAGCTCAAGTCTCTGGCTTTTACTCAATCATTTCATAGTTTTAACAGCTTAATTAGTGTTCTAAAATAAAACTTTTCACCGCAGTCTGCCTAAAAAAATTTAAATTGAAAGAAATTACGGGCATATTTCTATTTCATAAAATTAGTCAAATTGTCACTCTTATAGATCGAAAGCAAAATGTCAAACTGCGGCAGACTGCGGTGAAAGTTCCAAATTATCTCTTGTCTTTATCTGGAAAGTTTCAGATAAGTAGAGGAAAAGCAAGTTATATAAAATGTATTTTGTTTATAACGTATCCTTGCTGAAATGCCGTTTTTAAGCCTTAAAATGACGTAATTTGCTCGTAAACACCACAAATCGGTCACATCAATCGTCAAATATGTTGTTGCATTACATTCGCCCTTTAACTGCTAAAAATAGCCCGAAAACATTCTAAAAAAGGTAGTAAACTCCATATATGACTATGTATTATTCCCGCGAAACCAATCAGATGATGCATGTGACGTCACACTTTGTAACGACACCTCTCAACAACCGATGACATGACACATGCCATGACCACACTTGCAAGCTAAAGATGGATTCAAAGTATTTACACGATAAACGTGGAATTGGCGCTGGTTCGCGAAGTAATATAGATCATCGAAAACTAGAGAGATATAGCTGGAAAGTTCACAGTAGAGAGTCAATAGTATCTGGCCGCAAAAAAAAAAAACACTTTCATGTTTGAAAATCCAAATGGAAAACGGTTTAAAAGTGCAAGAGAAGCCATCGTAGAACTGCACGCTACAGGATTGTTTGAGTTTGTTCTCAAAGAAGAATCGCACGAAGGACAACCCAGCCAAGAACATCAAGAAAGGCCTGAAAGACCTAGCACATCATATGACTTCTATGAAACCGACAAAGATGAAGATGAAGACGAAGAATACTGCCCCCTAACTAAACAACAACACAAAGCTGATGGTAGTAGTGAAGAAGAAGCAGAACGGTAAGCAAGCATGCATATCAACGCTATTTGTCTATCCACATGAAGTGATAGTTTTCCCAATGAATAATATTCTAGTAAACATGCTATATATGTGATCATCCATAGTATTTGAAGTTTGTTGTGATAGCATGTGTGTAGCGGAAGGGAAAGCTGAGCTTCAAAAATTGCGAGCTCCGTAAACAACAAAATGCCCGCTTTTGTCATAGCACAGAATTATTTCATTTCTTGACAACAAAATGAAAGTTTTGAAAATCTATATAGTTATATTTAAGTATTGTATTTAGTTTGATCATGTACTGAATACTAAAGCAACCTTCTTTTTTTATAGGACAACTCTTGCAGAGGGAATTTTTGTTGGGATGAATTCCAGTATTACTAACTTTGTCAACGATTTCAACAAGTAATTTAAATGCCCTTCAAAAAACAACTCTTGCAATGGTATGTGTTTAAATTTTTCTTAGTACTGATTTAGTCAATCTTCTTTCAAAATGCATGTGCAGAGTTTGAGAAAATCTATCATATTTATATCACATGATTTGCTGGACACAACATTTACATCAATAAACAGTGATTTGGAAGTAAACATGTCGCTTTTCGTACATGGAAACTGTACATCGAAAGTATAATTGTTGTTTGGTTAGTAAGCTTCCTACTTTATAAAGGCACCTTAATACATTTTTGTATAGCAATTGTCATACATGCGTTCTCATTGGTTCGCTATCCTGGGATATTAAACCATATTCACCGCTGATATAAGCACGCTTTGTAATTTTGGTTTGAAGGTTGAAGTGAACTGGCAGGATGCCGACTCCTCATCTGCAGATGGATTTAGATATTCTTTTCCATCCGAAAGTGATTCTAAAATTATGTTGTGTGGGGGTCATGTGGGTAGGGCACATGGTAAGAAGCTCAAAGAGCTTCAAACCAAATCTAATTTTACTAGTCAATTTATTGCCTTGCACAAAAAACAATTTCCTGAAATTAAGTCAGTGAAATGCTGTTGTGTTGGCAAAAAGCATAGGTATGTTGCTACAAAAAAAAACACCTACATGTGGATGCATCAGTCCTGCCTTTATAAAAGGTGCCAAGCGTAACCACTATTGCACTCTTGTGCATGCTGGTACTGATCCTGAGAAATACAGGCAGACCATGCTTGCACTTGGCAAGTACCACTGTAGAGATATTCATGAATGGGAGGGGGGTTCATGTTCATTTCATCCTTTAATTAAATGTGTTGTAAAAAGTGTGAAGTAGATGTAAATGGGATTTGTCAAGATGTAAAATGTATTGGTATACCATATAAGTCTGCTAATATATTAAAGTGTGAGCTTCATGCTCTTGGCTATGAGATAGAGTGTTCTGCTAGGGCTGCCAAAGCAGATGAAGTTATTCACCCTGGTTTAGGCAAGGGTCACTCAAATCTCCCTGAGGCTACATTTAATGTTTTAACTCAGTTTCGGGCTAAGGACACAAACCTCCACCAAAAACACTACCAGATGTCAACAAACCTGGGTTTATTGCAGTCCATGATGACATGGTTTTACAAGAACAAAGGCCCGAACTACCACTGGTTGATTGACCTCTATAGCAGGTTGGGGCTGCCAATCCTTGATGGCATCCAAGAGATGGTATGTGCATATTACAATATAACTATTATGGTATATTAAAATCCTAAAGAGGTATGGTAAAAATTAATATTTGTGTGCAAATGTTTTTCAATGGTTTATATTTTGTTTTCACCAAAAAAGGTAAACCAGCTCCTTGGCTAACACCTGTCATCAAGTCACTTATGAACCAAAGGGATAAATTCCTTCGTAAATATCGTAAAGATAAAATGGACTCTGACCTTGTTGAATATAAGAACAAACGCAATGAGGTCAATATTACAATACGCAGAGCAAAAGCTAATTCTCTTTCACCATACTCCACATTATGACCTCATTATGCGTATCTCCTTTGCGCATGCGCAATACCACGTTTCAAAGTACCATTGTTATGCAAATTAACATGGTATAAAAAGACAGTGACCAGCAAGGCTCGTCCTCTTCTTCTTTCGTGCTGGCGCACTCAGGTAAGACCATGTTTCCTTTGGTTTTAAATTTTTATAAAGCCATTAGGTTATCGTCTTCTCAGATTTTGTACTGAGACCTTTTTCTTTCTGTGTTGTATATTTCACACAGTTCCTGACGATAGATCAGCATGCCGTCCTCACCCACGTAAGATAATGGCCGTCGTGATGAAGAAGAAAGGCTGTTGGACAAGGAGCCAACTGCCGAGTCTCAGCGTGACAACTCAGAGTACCTGAATAACCTGAAGGAACAACTCGGAATTGATACAATCCAAACAGCAATACAAAGTTTGACTTCTGCTCTTGCTAAGAGTAACGATAAAAGAAGTTCGCAACGGCACGAAGCTGGTCCAGCTCGTAAACGAAGCCGTACAGCTAACGGTGAGGGTTTTGATCCCACCGAGCCTCTAGATACATCGTCTAACAGTGAGATTAACTCTGAATCGGACGGCGAGGAAGATGATTTGCCTCCCTCTATCTTCAACGCGAACGAATCTAAGGGCCCAGAAGTTTCTGCGGCTTTAGCCAAACAAGTAAACGAAGCTTTCACGGTAAAACCTTTAGAAGGCAAAATGAAATCTTTGATGGAGAAATACCAAACACCTTCTAACTGCGAATACATGTGTGTTCCCAGAGTAAACTCCAGGTTGTGGAACGAGTTAGCCAAAAAGGCCCATCATACTGATCTTGGGCTACAAGAAGCTCAAAAGGCAATCGTGAAGACGGGACAGATTATCGTCCAAATCACTGATGAGATACTAAAAGCTAAGAAAAACAAAGAACAGATAAAGCCATCGAAGTATATTGGGCCTTTATCGGATGCCATCAATTTCCTTGGACACGCTGGTTATCAAACGTCGTTAAAGCGAAGAGAGTTGTTGAAACCGGAATTAAGCAAGAATTTTCAATCCTTGTGTTCCGCAACAGTCCCTATAACAAGCCAATTGTTTGGAGACGACCTCTCAAAGTTTGTGGATGACATTGCAAAGGCTAATAAAGTGGCTACAAGGATCACTCAATCAACTGAGCCTCGCCGAGGCCGCAACCGTGGCTTTAGCCGTCGTCCAAGAAATTCTAGTGGCTATAATAACTATGATTATAACTCGGGTGGTAATTTTTTACGGCAAAGAGCCCCGTCGACTTGGTCGCGGGGACAACAACGAGATTCTCAACCAAAGTACAACCGGAACAGAAGTGCGTCGAAATCGCAATTCAACCGAGACAAGTAAACAATGTGAGTTTTATTGGTAATGTTGGTAATTTAGCCAACAAATTCAACGAGTGGTCTAAAATCACCTCGGACCCGTGGATTCTTGAAACTATCCAGGGTTACCGGCTGGAATTTGAGTCGACTCCATGGCAAAATGGTCCGCCTAAGACTCCCAATTATTCGAAGTCTGATTTTGTATTGATTAATGCAGAAGTTGGCAAACTTCTGTCAAAAGGCGCCATTGAGCAAGTGTCTCACGGGCCAGGTGAATTTGTCTCCACATTGTTTTTGGTCCCTAAAAAATCGGGTGATTTTAGACAAGTCATTAACTTGAAGCCGTTCAATAAATTTGTGCAACGCGTTCATTTTAAAATGGAGAGCATTGATCTTCTTAGCAGTTTGCTACAACCAGGGGATTGTTTAGCCTCAGTTGATCTCAAAGATGCATATTTTAGTGTGAATATGAACCCTCGAGACCGAAAATATTTGAAGTTTTGTTTGAACTCTATTGTTTACGAGTTCACCTGCTTACCGTTTGGTTACAGTTTAGCACCTCGCGTGTTCACCAAAATTCTTAAGCCAGTGTACGCTTCACTACGCTTTCAAGACATTCGTATTATCTATTATATTGACGATACACTGATAATTAGTAATTCAAGTGATCAATGCTCTCAACATGCACGGGAAGTATGCGAGTTGTTGACGCGGGTTGGTTTTACCGTTAACAATATTAAATCGCAGCTTGTTCCATCACAACAAATTCAATTTCTTGGGTTTGTGGTGGATTCTGTTTCAATGACTTTGTCACTTCCAGCCGAGAAGGTTGAAACTATTATAAATTCTTGTCAAGGTCTTTTAAAGAACCGTTGTCCGTCGATTCGAGATATCGCTCACGTGACTGGTTTATTAGTTTCAGCCTTCCGTGCCGTGAAATATTTACGCTTATTTTATCGCTCCATCGAATTCTGCAAATCGAATCTTATTTCTATGGGTGCAAGTTATGAGGATCAAGCTAGTTTGAGCGCTACTGCTTGCGCCGATTTAAGTTGGGTAATTCATAATATTAAACATTTGAACGGTTTACCCATCGTTCCTCCTGCTGTAGACTTGTATATTGAAAGTGATGCCAGCCTATCGGGCTGGGGGGCTTGTTGCAATAGCAGTGAGACCGGCGGTCTTTGGTCTCGTGTAGAAGCTAGTTATCACATAAACTATCTAGAAACCCTGGCTGCGTTTTTTTCTCTGAAATGCTTCGCAAGTAATGCTAGAGGCAAGCATGTCCAACTAAAGCTCGATAATACTACAGCGGTATTTTATATTAATAAAAGTAACAGAGTACTTACACACTCTGTGCCCATTATCAGGCTTATCATTAAAGGAACTGACATTGAAAGTAGTTACACTGTTAGCGTTAGTGTCAGCTCAGAGATGCCAATCTCTTCATTTTCTGAACTTAAATAATATGTCTGTTATGGAAAAGCAAATTGTTTTAGTAATGCTAGAGGCAAGCATGTCCAACTAAAGCTCGATAATACTACAGCGGTATTTTATATTAATAACATGGGTGGCATACGATCGCCCTCGTTAAATCGTCTGGCTAGGGAGATTTGGACATGGTGCATATCCAAGGACATTTGGGTGTCGGCTGTTCACGTGCCTGGCGTGGATAACGACATAGCGGATTTTAGGTCACGCCATTTCAGTATTAATACTGAGTGGAGTTTGCACCCAAGTGTCTTTGAGTGGCTATGTCAGCGGACTTTTGAGCCTGACATTGATTTATTTGCGTCCAGGCTGAACGCGAAAGTGACTAGGTTCGTGTCCTGGTCACCAGATCCGTTTGCTTTTGCATGCGATGCATTTTCATTAGATTGGAGTAATTTTGAACCGTATGCTTTTCCTCCTTTCAGCCTGATCCCAAGAGTGCTGACTTATTTACGATTACACAGTGTTCAGAAGTTCCTCCTTGTAACTCCAGTGTGGCCATCGCAGGCGTGGTACCCAGCTGTGCTTCGGATGTTAATAGATCGTCCAATTCTCCTGCCAAGGTGGCCGAACCTTCTGCAGCTGCCCCATTCGTGTCAACTGCACCCGCTACGAGATCAAATTCAACTTGCCGCTTGGACGCTGTCAGGAACAGACTGTGCACCCAGGGAGTTTGTCGAAGGGCAACCAAGGTCATCTGTGAATCTTGGACCAAGGGAACGAGGAAACAGTATGAGCCTGCGTGGTCCAAATGGGAGAGCTGGTGTAGTGAACGGTCGGTTGATCCTTTTCAAGCACCTGTGAACATTTTTCTGAATTTCCTGAACCATCTGTATGAAGACGGAAAGGCTTATAGCACGATAAATACTTACCGTTCTGCAGTATCTAGTACTATAGAAGCAGTCACAGGAAAGCAGGTTGGATGTCATCATCTGGTGTCAAGATTTATGAAAGGGGTGTTTGTTGGCCGACCCCCTCAATCTAAGTACTCTACAGCATGGGACGTAAGCCAAATAACAGAGTACTTACACACTCTGTGCCCATTATCAGGCTTATCATTAAAGGAACTGACATTGAAAGTAGTTACACTGTTAGCGTTAGTGTCAGCTCAGAGATGCCAATCTCTTCATTTTCTGAACTTAAATAATATGTCTGTTATGGAAAAGCAAATTGTTTTTGTTATTAAGGATCGCGTGAAAACATCACGCCCAGGAAAGGACCACCAAAGGATTGTTATTAGTAGTTTTTCTGACGATATACGTCTGTGTCCTTTCACTCATTTAAAAGAATACCTTAAAAGAACTGAGTCTTTAAGGTCTAATAATGATTATTTTTTCATTTCATATTGTAAACCTTACAAAGAGGTGTGTTCTAGTTCTATTGCCAGATGGCTAAAAACTGTTTTATCGCTTTTGAATATAGACACTACAATATTCAAGGCGCATAGTTATCGAAGCGCAGTAGCCTCTAAAGCGCTACTTAAGGGAGCTTCTGTCTCAGATATAATGAAACTGGCAGACTGGTCGAGAGTTTCGACATTTAATAAATATTATCGAAAACCTATTATTGGTTGTAATACGACAAGTAACGTTGTTTTGTTATAGTTAGTCACCAAATAAAAAGTGTCGTTGCTGCGAGCCTTGGTGTCATTGCATCTATTTTGATGTTAATTTATTTGACATCGAGCTTTGAACACGCATAATGAGGTCATAATGTGGAGTATGGTGAAAGAGAATTTTAAAATTAGACAAGAGGTACACTTACCTTGCAGGATAATTGTAATTCTCTGAGCCATACGGAACATTATGACATATTTTCCCTCCCATTTATTTTTCATTTCACGCATCTGTTACCCTCCCTTTGTCCTTCGATGTCAAATATGATATGCGGTCTTGCACGAAAGAAGAAGAGGACGAGCCTTGCTGGTCACTGTCTTTTTATACCATGTTAATTTGCATAACAATGGTACTTTGAAACGTGGTATTGCGCATGCGCAAAGGAGATACGCATAGTGAGGTCATAATGTTCCGTAAGGCTCAGAGAATTACAATTATCCTGCAAGGTAAGTGTACCTCTTGTCTAATTTAAAATTATCACAGAAATCTTCTTGATCAAAAATCCTCCAATCCGTCTAAATTCTGGAAGACTTTAAAATCTATTTTTCCAAATAAATCTGAGAAGTTATATAATAATATAATAATAATTATGTTTTATATAGCGTCAAAATCCTCACGTTCAACAACGCTTTACATGATTATACAGGATAATAAAGTAATTGAAAAAACGTTTAAAAATTTTAAGTTAAATTGTGCAATTTAGATATAAATGAACACTTTATACAACTTTAAAAATATGATGATATGACTTTATAGAACATTTGTTTATATATTCCAACTAAAATCAATTAATGCAATTCAACTCAATTCAACAACATTAGATCTTTACTATATAAAAATATTCCAAATAAAATGATAAAAACAAAGTTCTGATGTATAATGGTGATTAGGTGATTTAAAATGCCTGCGTAAAAAGCCAAGTCTTAAGTTTGCTCTTAAAAGAAGAAAGAGAATCACACATTCTTAAATCAGCTGGGAGAGTATTCCACAACTCTGGTGCAGCAGAAGAAAAAGACCTTTTTCCATATGATTTAAGATTAAAAGGATTTTTAACCAAAAAATTTGAGGACGAAGATCTTAGAGAACGAGAAGGGACATAAGAACTGATCAGGTCACACAGGTATGAAGGGGCCATTTGATGTAATACTTTAAAAGTGAGCAAAAGTATTTTAAATTCAATGCGTTTCTCAATAGGCAGCCAGTGTAAATTATAAAGGACAGGAGTTATATGATCAGACTTTCGAGAAAAACTAACAACTCTGGCAGCTGCATTTTGAACAAATTGAAGCTTTTGTATAGAGGATTTAGGGAGTCCATATAACAAAGAATTACAAAAATCAAGTTTGGACGAAATAAGTGCATGGACAAGAGTTTCACAAGCACCGTGGCTGATAAATTTGCGGATCTTCCAAATGTTATGGATGTGAAAGAAACAGGATTTACAAATTGAAGTGATGTGTTCACCAAGAGACAATTGTTCATCAAATATGACCCCAATATTTCGAGCAGAGTGTGATGGAGATATGTCATAGCCAGAGATATTGAAAAGATCAATAGATGGACGAGGTCGATAGGCATTAGATAAAACAATAATTTCAGTTTTCTCATTGTTAAGTTTTAACTTGTTTGAAAACATCCATCTGTCAATATCCCTGACACAAGCTTCGATGTTGTATTTGGCATTTTCTAACTCATTTGCAGAAAAGGTAATATAGATTTGGGTATCATCAGCATATAAGTGAAACTTCATATTATGACTGCGAACAATGTCCCCTATAGGTGCAGTATATAAAAGAAATAAAATAGGTCCAAGGATGGATCCTTGTGGAACCCCACAGTTCAAAAATCGTGATGAAGATGAAATACCTCCTTGTACACAGACCTGAAAACTTCTCTCATTCAAATAGGATGTAAACCATTTAAGTGCATCACCATTGATACGAAATCTGGTGGAAAGTCTATTTAAAAGAAAATCATGATTTATAGTATCGAATGCTGCAGATAGATCAAGCAAAACAAGAATAACAGAGGAGTTATTGTCAAGGGCATGTAAAATATCATTCTGCACTTTTAATAGGGCAGTTTCAACGCTATGATATTTCTTATAGGCTGATTGAAAATTCTCATGTAAGTGATTACACTCTAAGTAATCAACCAACTGAGTTGCAACGACCTTCTCAATAACTTTGGATGTAAATGATAAGTTTGAGACAGGTCGAAAACTTGAAAACTCTTCATGAGACAAAGACGCCTTTTTAATAATAGGTTTAACGATGGCCTTTTTCATGTTAGACGGAAATGTTGCTGTGTCTAAAGACAGATTAACAATTTTAGTAATTGTAGGAAGCAGGACTTCAAAACATTTTTTTAAGACAGTGCTTGGAACAGGGTCAAGATCACACGACTTTTTGGTCAAAGGAAAAATAAGCTTAGAATGATCATCAGTAGAAATATTTTTGAAAAATGAAAAATGACTGATGTTGGAGTTAGAATCAAGCTGTATATCTAAAGAATCTTGAGAAGAGTCAAAACTAGTTTGAATGGTTTTAACCTTATTTACGAAAAAATCAGCAAAAGAGTTTGCAAGTTCATTTGCAGAGGAACATGATGGATAGAGCGGATCTGCTTTGTTATTGATCAGTTTATCAAAAGTTGAAAATAGAATTTTTTGATTAGATTTGTGTTCATAAATGATATTAGAGTAATATTCATTTTTAGACGATTTGATGAGGCTTTTAACTAAGTTACACTGTTGGACATATAACTGGCGATCAATAGTTAACCGCGATTTGCGCCAAGTTCTTTCTAGTCTCCTACGTTTTATTTTCTCTGCTTTGATCTCAGGAGAATACCAGGGTGAAAAAGGGCGTAGGATTATATGGCGTGTCTTAGATGGAGCATGCTTGTCTAGTAATGAATTAAGAACAGAATTGTATTGAGTAGAAAGATCATTAAGATCATTTGATGGACAAGAAATTAAAGAAGAGTCCAAAAGACTCTCTAAAAACTGATCATAGTTTATGTTTTTAAAGTTACGGCAATTAGAAACAATGTGTTGAAAAGGTCTCTTCTTAATCGATAAATTGCCCAGAACAGCACAATGGTCAGAAATGAGAGGATCAGTAACCAGAATATCATTTATCACATAATCATCCGACCTAGTGATAATAAGATCAAGAATATGTTTATCACTATAGGTTGGTTGTTTAACAAGTTGTTTAAGGTTAAACAATTCAAGTAGATTGATAAACTTAAGAGCAGTAGAGTTGTTGGGATCTTCAATATGAAAATTAAAATCACCAACTAAAAGAAAAGAACCAGAAACAGTTGAAAACCGTTCAAGAAAAATAGGAAATTCATCAAAAAACATGTTATTAGATAACTTATTACGATTTGAAGGAGGAGGCCTGTAAATAACAAAAATTGAAGTATTCCCATTTGAAGATTTAATATTCATGCCCATGGACTCAAAAGATTTGAATTGTTTAAAAGAAAGTTTTGAAAGTTTTAAAGAACTTTTATATAAAAAACCAACTCCACCTCCTCTACCTTGTCTAGGAGTATGTTGAAATATGTAACCTTTTGGCGTGAGCTCATTAATGACTTGTTGTTGACTAGTCGAAAGCCAAGTTTCAGTCAAGCACAGAATGTCAACATCATTTTCAATTACAAAGTCATTTATAATAACTGCTTTATTACATATTGATCTTGAGTTCAATAAACAAAATTTAGAGAATGTTTCAATTACCTTGATTTGAGGTAGACGGAGAGGAATTGATAAATTAGAAGGATTCATTCCAAGCTGATGTCTTCGAGAACGAGTTGTAGTTGTAGATTTTCGTTCCACTTGATTGGAGCCGCCGTTGCGAAATAAGTCTTCACTACCAAAATCCGGAGAGATTATCGTTTTTATAGGTCGATCAGCCTTACCAATTCCCAGAAACTTTCCACCACGTTTACCTCTGAAAGAGCGTAGAATGCCAAGGCTTTTCAGCCGGTTCCAAGTTGAAGAAGAAAGAGGCGAAGAACAAACATGGCGGGAAGTTTGAAAGTCATTCGAAAATTTCCACCAGAAACAACGGGAAAAAAGAAAATTTCTTGAATAACAAATCATATTCAAGTAACAAATAACAGTAGAAGTAACTTATGAAGTAAAAATAGTTGTAAAGATCGAAATTAAAGCTAAAATTTGAAGAGTTTGCTGGAGCTACTAAATAAGCAGCTACTACGAGCGCTAATTATATGCAACATTCATATACAGCGCGATCCTTTGAAATCAATGGTGCTAAGACAACCGATGATTATAAAATATCTAATGGTTTCTGTTGTTCTTCACCTCAATAATCTCTACTATAAAAGAAAAGGCAATTCCTTCCCAGCGTCGATACGAAAGAGAACTGAAACTGATATAAAGTTTGAATTTGAACTTGTAAGTTGAAAAGCTGTTAAAATCAGTCAAAAGATCAAAAGCCACTGGAATTGATGACCTACCACCGGGATTGATTAAAGACTCGGCTCCTGTTATATCAGGGCCGTTAACAAATATCATTAATCTCTCATTACAATCTGGCTTGTTTCCCAATGATTGGAAAATGGCTAAAATTATGCCGAATCACACAAAACTGGATCCTTCTCAAATTTTGATCATTACAGGCCGATCTCAATTTTACCAGTGATGTCTAAAGTAATTGAAAAAATAATCCATCGTCAAGTAATGAAATACCTAAATCACAACAAGCTTCTGTCACAGTTCCAATTTGGTTTTAGATCTGGAATGTCCACTGAGCTAGCATCTGTGTTATTGACTGATGATATTAGAAAATATGTTGACGGCGGACATCTTGTTGGAGCTGTTTTTAATAAATGGAAAAGAACTGAAATGGTTTGAGGACTACCTTTTCAATCGGAGAGCTAGTGTTATGTATAATAACACTAGCTCTGAAACACTTAGTATAACATCTGGACTACAACAGGGATCAATACTGGGACCACTGTTGTTCTTAATATTCTTCAATGATATCACTGACACCATAGTAAATTCAAAAATCATCAAGTATGCAGACGACACTGTCATTTACGTTGCCGACAAGGATGTCCATGAAATTAGTAGGAAACTCTCTGACGACATGAAGTTAATTGGTGAATGGCTTGACGAAAATGACCTGATCCTAAATCTTAATAAAGGAAAAACTGAGGCATTGTTATTCGGGACTGCACAACGCATCAAAAGGTCTGATGGACATCTAACAATTGGATATCAACATACAACTATAAATACTACAAATGAATACAAGTATCTTGGTGTTTTAATTGATGCTTCGCTAAACCTTAACACGCACTTTGAAAAATCCTTTAAACGTGCTGTAGATAGACTTCATTTACTAAGGAAGATGAGGTGTTATCTTGACGAGAAAGCATCTAAAGCTATTTATAATTCTATGATCTTATCAACATTATCCTATTGTGGTATATTATCCCTTAAGCTATCAGCTACACAGTTGTCCAAGCTTAGCGACTTTTACTATCGTGCTATAAAAACTGTATTTAAAAGACCTGAGAGTGCCTCATACCTCACACCACCTGTGGCAGCCAATAAGAAACGGGCCTGTGTCCTAGTTAAGAAAACTCTGGACGGTGATATATGCGATCCATTTAAAAATTACTTCATTATCCAACAACATAAACAAAAACACAAGAAATAACTATCTTAGTTTAAAACTTCCCAATATAAAGACAGAGTATGCCCGCAAAGGATTTTACTTCATGGCCGCTCAGATTTACAATGGACTTCCATTAGAATTAAGAAAGACTAAGAATTTTAACGATTTTGAAAAGCTTTTAAATGAACATTATCAATGAATATTATTGACTACTTCAATGAACATTATGTATTAGATAGTTACTGAGGCCGGCAGCAATATTAGATATATTGCAGTCAGCTGAGGGCGCAGCCCTCAGCTGACTGCAATATATCTAATATTGCTAGCCGGCCGAAGTGACTATCGTATATAGTTACTATTCACCACCCTGCCCCATTGTTCTCTCTCTTGCACAGTAATCGGCGGTTTCTTGTGTTTTTGAATATAATAACAATAGGCTTACCAAACTTTAACTAGTTATCATCCAATGAAAATGTATTTATTATTCAGTAGCCTGCCCCATTATTGTTCTCTTTGTTGCACAGTAATCGGCGGTTTCTTGTGTTTTTGAATACAATAACAATAGGCTTACCAAGCTCTAATTAGTTATGAGCCAATGAAAGTGTATTTATCATTCAGTAGCCTGCCCCATTATTGTTCTCTTTGTTGCATAATATTGGGCGGTTTCTTGCCTCGTTGATTATTGCTCTTTTCATATAATAACAATAGTTTTACCAAACTCGAATAAATTAGAATTTCATCAGCCAATGAAAATGCTAAAGATCTTCATCAATAGGTCCTTGTAAAAGCAATAACGAATGCTCTTATTATTGCTTTTTTCTCTTGGGAATTTCAACAATCTTATTATATAACTCTATATTCAAAGCATAAACGAGTGTGATTCATATACGCAATTGGTTCCGCTGCAGTTGACAAATATGAGTGCAGTTGATGGAAGTGAAGATGAGGATGACTCGGCCATGTTTTTAACAGCGCAAAATGCTGTTGAGAATGAAGGTAAATATTGATTTATTTCGCCATATTTTTGTTTGTGGTGGAAACATATTTTACAGCGAATTTGGTCGAATTCTGTATGTTGCTTCGACGAACATTATGTTATAGCTCACATGTTCAACCTCATTTGTGTTTTAGAAAATCAACGCTTTGGACAACTAGTTACTACGTCTGACCTGGACAGGTTTGCAAAAAGCTGGGTTTCTGATAATAGTCGAAAGAAGTGGACCTGGGTCTTAAGGTTATACGAAGAATGGCGTCAGGGAAGGAACAAATCTGTCGTAGATGAAGCATACCTTGGGGAAGCTGTGATCAAGAACTCGTTGGAAAACATGTCCGATGATGAGATGGACGAGGTTCTGGCAAAGTTCGTATCTGAAGTCCGAAAGGCCGACGGAAAAGAATACCCAGGCAAGACACTGTATGAGATGGTCTGCTGTATACAAGCCTATTTACGAAATGAATGTAAGAGAAATATTACTCTTGTTGATAAACTGGGTTGTACATTTAAGAATTTGAATTCTGCGCTTAATTTTCAAATGAAAGAGAGAGCTAGTTTAGGTATTGGTTTAAATGTGAAGCAGGCTAAGGTTATTTCTGAAAACGATGAAGATTATTTGTGGAAAAACGGGTTTTTGGGTAACAAAAATCCAGAGGTTTTGATAAATACCTTAGTTTGGGTCTTAGGTTTGAATTTTGCCCTTAGAGCCGGTCAGGAGCATCGTAATTTAAGATTTAAAGATTCTCAAATATCTTTGGGGACTGATGAAGAGGGAAAACAATACTTAGAATACACTGAAGACGTAAGCAAAACCAATAGCGGGGGCCTTGCTCAAATTGGTTTGAAAAGGAAAACTGTTAGGGCGTATGAAAATAAAAACCAAACAGAAAGATGTCCAATTAAATTGTATAAGGAGTATATTGCACACTTACCCGAAGACGTGCCTCCTAATGCTTTTTATTTAAGGCCTTTGCAAAAACCCAAAGGGAATGTTTGGTATTATAAGATAGCAGCTGGCCGTGAAAAGTTGGGAAATGTAGTAGCTAAAATAATGAAAAGCGCTAAATTTGAGGGTTATTACACTAATCATTCGTTGCGACGCACCTGTGCTACTCGCATGTATGACAAAGGGATTCCTGAGCAATTGATTCAAGAAACAACTGGGCATAGGTCATCAGATGGGGTGAGAGCGTATAAACGCACTTCATCTTCCGCAAAACGGAAGGCAAGTGAAATAGTACAGGGGTGCCCCAAGAAAGTTCAAACTTTTTGTGAAGTCGTGCCGGAAATGGAACGGGAACAAACTAATAGCCCGGGGGAAGGTAATTCCAACCAGAATAAAGAAACTGGAAGGAAAGTACTTATCAATACTAATGATACCCAAATTGTAATCGAGTACTAATGATTTATGTACAATGACATTAAAACAACCAGTACCTAGAAAATATGAATAAATCTAAATGTGTGCATTTAATTGTCTGATTGTCTTTATTTTAAATGTCATATTTGAAAGTAAAGATTGTTACAAAAACGATAGCTGTATTGTTGCGTCTGAATGGAAATTGTAGGGGGAACTTTATACACACTAAATAGAACACACTGCAATATGTTTTATATTGCAGAGTGCGAACTGCAATATATTTAATATTGCTGTGTGTTCTATTTAGTGCGTATAGGTTTACCCCTGTTAATTTCCCTTCTGACAAAAAATGCCGCTCCCGTTTTTCTAATAATCTTTGCTTTCAGAGGCGGGTACTCTGCAATCAGTGGTTTAGTGCAGAGAGAGAACAATGGGGTAGGGTGGTGATTAGTAACTATTTATTATTAATCTCTAGATTGATGATTGATAGATATTTTATATTTTTCGAAAACGACGAAAACACCACATATCAGTCATATCGATCGTAGCCTAAAAAAATATCCTAAA